>JAAAKG020141849.1:0-18167 GCA_010014905.2 Druon quercuslanigerum | reverse complement strand
CTCAGAAAAATAATAATCTTGTTTGAAAATTAAATTTTTTGTTGAAAATTTAACTGTTTTGTAGATACGTCTTTTTTCCTTGAAAATTCAACAATTTTGTTTAATTTTTTCCCTGGATAAAAGATTCTTCTTGGATAAAAATTCCACCGTTCTATTAAAAATTATAAAAAATTTTTTTTAAATTATAATTTTGTCTTGGAACAAACAAATTTTGACAAAATATAGGAAATTTATTAAAATAATCTTAATTCTGATTTATTAAAAGAAAATTACAAAAAGAATTCCTGTTCCGAGCCAGAATTTATCAGATCTTGAAAATCAGAGTTTGTTAGAATCTAAAAATTACTGTTTTTTTGCAAATCGATTTTTTAAGAATTTGAAACTTTTCTTTTCCAAATTTTAGAAAAAAGGGAGTTTCTATCTTTCTGAAGTATAAAATAAAATCTTGTAAATAACTGTAATTGTCACATTGAAAAAATAAATTTTTTTTTACATAAAACGGGATTTTTAAAATCAAGTAAAAAAAATTTAGAAAATAATTTTAAATTTACTTCATAAGAGGAGAATTTTAATAATAAATCTCTGTCTTATGACTAAAAATTATCTGATGTCCCATCTCAACATTATAATTCTTTTCCAAAGCTTCCTGTTCCAAATCATAAAAATTTTAAATATTAGAAAATGTTTATAAATTCCATGAATTCTTTATAAATAGTTTTTATTTTTGTTTGAAAATCCAACCTTCTGATTTATTATTCAACTGTCTTGTAAAAAGATATCTTTTGGTTTAAATGAAAATTGAACCACTTTTTTAAACTTCATTCATTTGGGTGAAAATTCATCTCTGTGGTTAAAAAATTTAACTAATTTTTTGGAAAATTCCTTTTTTGTTTTTTCTTAGTTAGATTTAATTATTTTTTATTTAAACATTTGTTGCTTGAATATCAACTATTCAAATTATCGTAGAGAATTAATCTTTTAGTTAAAAATGCAACTCTTAAACTAAAAATTAATCTGTTTTGGTTTTGGAAACAAGTTTGTTAACAAATTTATTTTGCTAGTCAAAAATTCATGTATTTGATTGAAAATTAGTCTCTTTTCGTAGGAAAATAATAATCTTAAACTAAAAATTAATCTTTTTTGGTTTTTGGAACAATTTTTATAACAAATTTATTTTGCTGGTTTATTTGCTGTTTATTTGCTGAAAATTAGTCTTTTTTCGTAGAAAAATAATAATCTTATTTGAAAATTAAATTTTTTGTTGAAAATTTTACTATTTTGTAGATACGTCTTTTTTTCCTTGAAAATTCAACAATTTGGTTCAATTTTTTCCCCTGAATAAAAAATTCTTCTTGGTTGAAAATTTGATTGATTTATTAAAAATTCGTTTTTTGGATTTGAAAAATCATTTATTACTGTTTTATTGCAAATTGAGTTTTTAAGAATTTAAGAATTTTCTTTTCCAAATTTTGGAAAAAGGAAGTTTCTATATTTCTTAAGTATATAATAAAAACTTATAAATAAATATAAATCGGTCTTGAAAAATAAAGTAGATCATAATATTTTTAAATCTTCTAAAATGTTTATAAATTCCTTGAATTCTTTGAAAATTGTTATTTTTTTATTTTTTTATTTTTTTTTCTATTTTTTTTTTGAAAACCCAACCGTTTGATTTATGATTAAACTGTCTTGTAAAAAAGACATCTTTTGGCTTTAATGAAAATTGAACCACTTTTTAAAAACTTCATTCATTTGGGTGAAAATTTATCTCTGCGGTTAAAAAATTTAACAATTTTTTTTAAAACTCCTTTTTTGTGCAAATTCATTTTTGTAACTGATAATTCAACTGTTTGAATTTTTGAAAATTTGTATTTTTTAGTTAGATTTAATTATTTTGTATTAAAAAAATTTGTTGCTTGAATATTAGCTATTAAAATTCTCGTAGAGAATTAATCTTTTAGTTAAAAATGCAATTTTTAAAACTAAAAATTAATCTGTTTTGGTTTTGGGAACAAGTTTGTTAACAAATTTATTTTGCTGGTCGAAAATTCATGTATTTGAATGAGAATTAGTCTTTTGTCGTAGAAAAATAATAATCTTGTTTGAAAATTAAATTTTTTGTTGAAAATTTTACTATTTTGTAGATACGTCTTTTTTTCCTTGAAAATTCAACAATTTGGTTCAATTTTTTCCCCTGAATAAAAAATTCTTCTTGCTTGAAAATTTGACTGTTTTATTAACAATTATAATAATTTTTTTTTAAATTATAATTTCGTTTTGGAACAAACAACTTTTGGCAAAATATTGAAAATGTATTAAAAATAATCTTAATTCTGATTTATAAAAACAAAATCATAAAAAGAATTCCTGTTCCAAGCCAGAATTGGTTAGATCTTGAAATTCAGAATTTGTTAGAATTTAAAAATTACTGTTTTATTGCAAATTGAGTTTTTAAGAATTTTAAACGTTTCTTTTCCAAATTTTGAAAAAAGGGAGTTTCTATCTTTCTGAAGTATAAAATAAAATGTTGTAATAAACTGCAATGGTTACTTTGAAAAAATAATTTTTTTTTACATAAAACGGGATTTTTTAAATTAAATAGAAAAAATTTTTAACTTATTACCAAATAAATTAACCCCAAAACTTTCTGTTCCAAATCATATAATTTTTAAATCATGAAAAATGTTTATAAATTCCTTGAATTCTTTATACATTTTTTAAACATTTTTGTTTGAAAATCCAACCTTCTGATTTATTATTGAACTGTCTTGTAAAAAAGACATCTTTTGGCTCAAATGAAAATTGAACCATTTTTTTAAAACTTGATTCATTTGGGTGAAAATTGATATCTGTGGTTTATAAATTTAACTAATTTTTTCAAAATTTCTTTTTTGTTGCAAATTAATTTTTGTTACTGATAATTCAACTGTTTGAATTGTTGAAAATTTGTATTTTTTTTGTTAGATTTAATTATTTTTTATTTAAAACATTTATTGCTTGAATATCAACTATTGAAATTTTCAATCTTTGAAAAATAATAATCTTGTTTGAAAATTAACTCAATTCAACAATTTAGTTTAATTTTTCCCTTGAATAAAAAATTCTTCTTGGTTGAAAATTTGACTTTTTCTATTAAAAATTCGTCTCTTTGGTTTAAAAATTCATCTATTTTGGTCTAGATTATAATTTTGTCTTGGAACAAACAACTTTTGACAAAATATTGGAAATTTATTGAAATAATCTTAATTCTAATTTATAAAGGCAAAATTACAAAAAGGACTCCTGTTCCAAGCTAGAATTAGTCATATCTTGAAAATCAGAATTTGTAAGTATAAAATTAAATCTTGTAAATAACTTGAATGGTCAATTTGAAAAAGAATTTTTTTCACATAAACGGGAATTTTTTTAATTAAATAAAAAAAATTTGGAAAATAATTTTAAATCTGTTTAATAAGAAGAGAATTTTAATAACAAGTCCCTGTCTTATGACCAAAAATTATCTGATGTCGCATCTCAAATTTATAATTCTTCTCCAAAACTTTCTGTTCCAAATCATAAAATTTTTAAATTTTCTCAAACGTTTATAAATTCCTTGAGTTCTTAAAAAATTGTTTGAATTCATTTACATATTTAGAACTCATTTAAGTTTACCGGCAAAACTTAAAAACACAAAAAAACATCATCCATCGGTTCGACACCCAAACTAATCTGTAGCATTCAATAGATCCATTCGCACTTGTCCCATTATTATTTTTTCTTGAAACATCAAAAATCATTGTATTTATTATATTTCTTTTTTGTCTATTGTTCACTATTTTATTCATCCTTATTTAAGATCCAACAATTCTTTATTTAAATTTTGAACCCGACATAGTGAGGTATCCAATCGGCTTAAAAAAATTTCTCTTGAATGTCCTTCTCTTCGTTTTATGTTCGTTAAGATGCTGCTGGGACTGTTTGATTTCTCAGTAAGATAATAGAGTCTGCGTCCTCACCTGCGAATTTCATTGTAATTCTTGAGAGTCTGCGATAATGACCTATCGAGAGACAAGATGTATCTTTTTACAGAGATTGTACACACCAGTTGGTTGTGAATCCAACATAGGTCTTCAATGGAAGCCCTTTGGGCAAATCTCGTTGGTGAGGTGGTTGAGACTAGAGTGGTGTTGGTGAAACACATACAAGCTGTTAATAGTGTTAAGGGAATGCTTAATCATCCTCATGATATCACCTTTCTAAAGTATCTCGTGAGTCATACCACTTTAGACTAATGTCTGCCTCTCTCTGTTCCGTGGCTTAGATCTGTCAGTAATCTGAATAGTCGGTGGATCAAAGCTTTATAAATTCTTTATCTTTTTCTTCATTACCATTTCTCCTCGAAAGGATTACATCAATTCCACATCTTCAGATACACAATTGTGCTCATTAGATTTACGTTCAGGTTTATTTTTATCTTCTCTTATCCTATTTGGGATTAGCTTCTTATCCAGAAGAATTCCGTTCCTTTTCTTCTCCATCTTCCTGTTAGGTACTTGAGAGAACAAATTTATAATTCTACATTATTAGGAATTTTGTAATAAAAATTTTAGAAAATATGCACCATCATATATATAAAATAACAGTCTTTATAGAATTTTAATTAGTTGTCACTACAAATTTATAACGATTTTTATTCGTCTGTATAACAACATACGATTGAAAGGTCAAGCCGGCCATTTACTGTGATTACGAAATGTGAACATTTTTTGCAGGATATTGAAAAAAGTTTCAATGGCAAAATCCAAAAACCGAAAAATTTTCAAATTAAATTTTCAAATTTTCAATTTTTTTTTACATTTTTATCCTGACGGAAAAGTAGACGTTTATGATAATTATAAATTGGAGAAGGCAACTACTTTTTTTCTTTACTACTAATCTTAAACTAAAAGATATTCCAAAAAGTTGTCCACCACGAATTGGACTAAAATCGGCTAAAATAAAAAATGTGAAAAGCATTTTTAATTTTCTAAGCGCCCCTGGAAAAAAATTGTTTGAAAATTATTTTTTGCAATGTACTCAAAATAATTCTGCCGAAGACAACACTGAAGACAGTGATGAAAATGATTAAATTATTTCCAAGGAAATCGTACAAGTTATTTTATAAATGATATTTAAGTTTTTCTTTTTATAATTTTTTATTAAAAAATAATAAACAAATGTAAATTATAATGTTTGCATTATTATTTTCGTGGCCGGCTTGACCTTTAAATCGTCCGCTGTTATACAGACTTTAAAACCATAAAACATATTTGCCTCATATTTTCCAAAAAACTTCCTTGATTTCTAACAAAAGTTTAGGTGACTGGTAATTTTAATTTTCCAGAAAATACATTGGTTGAAAATTTTTCTTTCATTTAAAAGTAGTTTTTTAAAGTAAAAATTCAACTATTTCATTTTCTGTCAAAAATATTTTTTTGTATAGAAATTTTATCTGCTTGTTTGAAACTTCATCCATTTGTTTAAAAATTCTAGATTTCGTTAAAAATTTATTTTATCTGGTTGAAAGTTCATTTTTTTATTCAAAATTTAACTAATATATTTTAGGTGAAAATTCAAATATTTTGCTAATTATTCGTCTTTTTGGTAAGTTCAGTAGAAATTTAGTTAAAAATTAAAAAAATTTTGTTTAATATTAATTTTTACTGTTCAAAATGTATTTTTTTACAGAAAATTTGTAACTTTTTTATTGAAAATTTGTCTTTTTAGGTCGAAAATTAATCTCTTCTGTTGAAAATTCAAGAATGTGGTTAAAAAATTTGTTCGTTTGTTAAAAAAAAATTTTTGGTTACATTTGACCTATTTTATTGAAAATTAGTTTATATTCACTCAAAAATGAATTTTTGAAAATAAAATGTTACTATTCTATTGTCAGATGAAAATCTATTTGTATTTTTTTACAGAAAATTTGTGACTTTTTTATTGAAAATTTGTCTTTTTAGGTCGAAAATTAATCCCTTCTGTTGAAAAATCAACAATGTGGTTAAAAAATTGGTTCGTTTGTTAAAAAAAAAACATCATCATTTGAGTAAAAAAATCATTTCTTTGTTTAAAAATTGACTTATTTGATTGAAAATTCGTTTATATTCTCTTAAAAATAAATTTTTGAAATTTAAATGCTACTATTCTGTTTTTAGTTGAAAATTTATCTTTTTTGGTCGAAAATGCCTGATATTTTCCAACAAATTTCCTTAAATCCTAAAAAAATTTTATGTGACCGTTAATTTTAATTTTCTGAAATGTACATTGGTCGAAAATTTTTTTTTCATTTAAAATTAATTTTTTAAAGTAAAAATTGAACTATTCATTTTTTTGTCAAAAATATTTATCTTTTTTTTATAGAAATTTATTCTGCTTGTTTAAAACTTCATATATTTGTTTATAAATTTCACATTTCGTTAAAAATTTATTTTATTCGATTGATAATTCATTTTTTTATTTAAAATTTCACTATTCTATTTTCAGTTATTATTCTATTTTTATTAAAATTATTATATTTTAGTACAAAATTTATTTCTTTGTTTAAAAATTGACCTATATAATTGAAAATTCGTTTATATACACTTAAAAATAAATTTTTGAAATATAAATGTTACTATTCTATTTTTAGCTAAAAATTCTTCTGTTTTGGTTAAAATGCCTGATATTTTCCAAAAAACTTCCTGGAATCCTAACAAAATTTTAGGTGACCATTAATTTTAATTTTCTGAAAATTCGTTCGACTTCTGAAGCGTTTGAAACTTGCAATATCTAATTTACGCCATGAGAAAAATAAAAATCGTTGTAAATTTTTAGTGACAATTAAATAAAATTCTATAAGTACCTTTAGTTTCGTTATAAGGTTGTGCATATTTTCTGAAATTTTTATTGAAAAATTTCTATTAATGTAGAACTTATGGCGAGTTAAACACAAAAAATTCGTATTTTGCGATGGCACAAAAAAGTAACATTTTCTTGATTATTTCGAAAACTAATAAAGTTATCACATTTATTTATAGGACTAAAAATGTGCGCAATAAAATTTCCTAATGGGATATGTTATTAAAAAATTCAAATTCGACCTGAAAAAAATATAAGCCAGAGGCCAACTAAAACGACGGCGTTTCGGGTGTACCTGCCCGTCTTGCCCTCTCCACTCGACTTCCCCTCCCATCGCTGCCTGAGCGAGAGCGGTGTGTCGAGCCTTGCCAGCGGTCAAATGTTATAATTTTGTAATCAGCAAATTAAAAATATTATATTCAGAATTTGCGTTTTTTTCGATTCCAAAGATATTTAACTTGCAATAAAAATACTAAATTTAGAATAAGTTATGGCAGATTTTAGTTTATATTGCCTGTTGACAATTCAACTGCTGAATTTTGTTAAGAACTTAACTGTTAAAAATTGCACTGTTGAAATTTGTAGAAAATTCGTCTTCTGTTAATTAAACTGTGGAAATGTTTAGAAATTTAAGAATACGTGGAGTCTTTAAACATTTTAGTTTATTACATAATTAAATATTACAATTTATTGACCATTCAATTAAATAATAATTTGATATCAAATTTGAAATCTCATTCTAAAATCTTTTTCAAACTAATTTTATTTATTGTATCGATATTTAGCAAAAGTTCCACAAAAAATAATAATAATATAAATTATTAATAAAATGTTGATTAACAATAAAAATTGGAATTAATTTTTATTATTTAATATTATTCTATTCCCTCTTAAAATGGAGGGAAGTAATTTTTTCGGAAAACGCAAAAAAAATTGATAACCAAGTCTGGCGTGCTTTACCTTTTGGCCATATTATCAACTTCCGGATTCGACCGGAAGTGGGTGAATCAGACCGGAACTTTATTTTCAAATGGAACGTGTATATTTTAATGACGGTTTTGGATTCGTAGCCAAAAATACGTAAGTTGTGTTTGATATTTTTTTTCTAAAACCAGTTTCTTGAGCTCTAAATGACCTTTGCAAATCGAACATACGCTACACGCAAAGTTCATTTAGAGGTCAAGAAACTGGTTTTAATTATAACACTTTTATGCTGGGCATTTTAATACTTATTAGAACAAAGTTCCCCTGAGTTGGAAGGCTCGGTGCAGCGCTCTCGCTCAGTCAGGGACGTGAGGGGAAGTCGAGTGGAGAGGGTAAGTCGAGCAGGTTGGCCGCGATCAAATGAAAATCGCGCGCTCGTCTTACACTTTCAACGCAACTTCCCCTCATGTCGTTGACTGAGCGAGAGCGCTGTGTCGAGCCTTGCCAGCGGGGGGCCCCTGGATTCTAATGAGAAACGACTTGCAATTAAAAAATTATAATTACAATAAGTTATCGCAGATTTAAGTTTATGTTTTGACTCTGATTAGCTAGGATTATGGAATTTTGCGTACTATAGCTAGAAAATGTTAATAATTCAACTGCAGAATTTTGTTAAAAATCTAACTATCCAAATATTAATTAAAATGTGGAATTTTGTAGAAAATTCGTCTCTGGGAAATTTAAAGTTGGAACTGTAACAGAGTACATAAATTTTTACCCAATTACCTAGAAGAATGTTATACTCAAAAAGATCAATTTTCATCCAAAAGTGGAATAATTGAATTTGAAGATTAAAATTTAGTTTTTAACAAAATAATTCATTTTTTATCTAAATAATCGATAAGTCTTAGAGAAACAAAAATACATTTTTAACAAACTAGTTCAATTATTAAGTTGTCAAATTAATTAATTTTTAGCTGCCAATTCTTTCAAAATATAGCATTTTAAGTATTCCTTTAAAATTTCTTAATTTCACATTTCTGGGGTTTTTATTTCTTGAATAAAATTCTCTGTAGGATATATCGTATTTCTTGATTTAATAATTCTTTAGGAATTTTTATTTCTTGATTAAAAATTTTTTTTAGGATATCTTGTTTTTTGATTAATTATTTGTTTATAATTTCGTGTTACCTGATTTAAAATTTCTTCAGGATTTCGTATTTTTTGATTAATTGCTTCTTCGAAAAAACAAAATGGCGTTTCTGGCAGTAAAAAAGTTTTTTTTTAATTCTGTCTTTTGTTTTTCTTGTTGAAAAATCAAAATGGCGTTCCCAACGTCTTGGTCGGGAGATACCAAAAAATCACAAAATAACAATTTCAAAAATCTCTACTCTATCCTGACAAATTTTTATTTATTTGCCCCGATCAAGAAAATTCATTTTCTACCAAAAAGGACAACTTTTCAACAAAATATATTAAGAAAAATCTTGAATTTTCGTAAAGTTTTTTACACCGTACGTTTTTCGTAATTTGTCATAGAAATATATAAATGTTTTTAGTTTTTTGTAAAAAAACCATTTATTCATATTAAAGTAAGAGAGAAGAATGCAATCTTACAATTTTTTAATGGTATCTCAATAAAAAGTGCCATCGCATTTTACATCAACAGTGGAAATTGATAATGCAAGTTTAACGAATGCCATACTTCAACAGAAATATTACTTATTGTTAATCTTTATACTCATAGAAAATAATAAATTAAAACTAAAAACACTTATATAAAACTAAAAAGACTGCCTTGTTACACTAACCTCAGTTGAAAGCAGAAAAATACCATTGAACTGCTTGGACTTCATATTCAACACAAAATCAGATTCACAAAATTTATAATTTTCCAAAATTTTATATGCTTACTTTTTTGCGGTTTAAAAACTGTGAGCTTGAATACAATATACTATCGGTCACGAGTATTGCCCACTCTAGAACTAAAATCAGTGAAATTTCAAAGTTTTATATCTTTGTCAAAAATTGATGGATTTAAAAAAACTCAACGCGGTTTTAAAGTCTAAGACAAGACCTTTTAAATCATATTGAGTTTTTAAGAAAATATGAAAAGTTACGTTTTTTATATTAAAAACGCAAAAAACTTTTTTGTCACTTTATTGTCCACACAAAACGTATGCCATTTTGAAAGGACTCGGCGGATTTGAACAAAAAAGATAAATATAAATATAAAATATAAATAATACAAATATAAAAAATGCGTATTTGTGTCCTTTTTAAAATGAGTGCAACGCTATCCATTTTAATTCAGCCGTTTAAAAGTTATGAGGATTTCAGTGGAAAATACACTTTTTTCATGTTTGATTATCTGATTATCTCCGAATGTATGCACTGTAAAGAAAAGAACTTAAGAGAGAAAAAATGTTTGTTTTTACGTCTAGAATGTTTATGTGATATCGAAAAAGAAATTACATTGCTTGAATTATAATAAAAGTAACTTTTATGAAATTTCTTTACCTTTGTTTACTTTTATTGTGAATATTAAAAAGATTCTATTAATACACACAAAATGTAAGTATAATGTCAGGTAAGAAATGAAAAAAAAAATCCAGATTAGAATTTTATTAGCATAAACTTATTATAGATGTAGAAACAAACATTTTTTCTATCTGGAGTTTTTATTTTATAGTGCATAGATTCGGAGATAATCAAACTTGAAAAAGTACTTTTTTCACTGAAATCATCATAACTTTTAAACGACTCGATAAAAATGGATCCAGTTACGCTCATTTCAAAAAGGACACGAATATGCATCTTTTTTTTCAAAATTCACCACATCCTTTCAACATGGCATACGTTTTTTCTGGACATTTTGAAATCCACCAATTTTTGACATAAAACTTTGAATTTTCACTGATTTTAGCTCTTGAGTGGACAACACTCGTGACTATTTTGCATTTTAGACGTAATTCTATTATTTTTGTATGGCAAAAGTGAACCAAATGCATATCTTTTCTATGTTATTTATATCTAATAAATGTTGCAAAATATTTGTATACAATAATTTAATTAATCTTTTATAATATTATTTAAATGAATGTTATATTTTTGTATAAAAAATTAAAATGAACTATTTTATTCTAAATTATCTTTTCCGGGGGTAAAAAATTATTTTACATCTGATAATGATGAAGCAAATTTATTTTAATTTTGTAAATCACTTTGATAATAATCTTTAAATAAGCGATTTGGCATTTTAAGGTCAAAATTTTTATTTATAAATTTAGCAAATTTTTCAATACGCATATCAAGTAATTTATTACATTCTCTTTCAATAATCGATTTTTCTTAAGTGGTATAACTGTTTTACAGAAAAAAAAATTTTGACTTATAAATAAAATAGTTAAAACTAAGTTTAACTTATTTTGTTTATAAATTAAAATTTTCCCAGACGTGAAGATAGAAAACATTTTTTTCTTCTAAAAAAAGACTTTTGCTTGAAAGTACAACAAATGGGATACTTTTCTTTCTTTTCCTGCCTGAAGATTCTTTATTTGTTGAAAATTCGTCATTCTAGTTAAAAAATTTATAACTTTAGTCAAAAAATTCATCAGAAAATCAAGTATATTCATATTGTTATTACTCTTAAAAATAATTTTGCATTGTGGGACACGAATAATGAAAATATAAAAAACTATTATTAAAAAAAAATTTATTTACTTGAGAAATTTGTAAGGCTCCTTTTAACTATATTTTGTTATTTAATGGTGGTAAAAATGTATTTTATCTTACGGGAATTTTATTATTGACGGGAATTTATCGCTTCAGGAATATTCAAAATTGCTGAACAATTTTAATATTCGAAAATTTTCCGATTCGGCAATTCTATTATTCGGAAATTTTATAATTTAAGAATTTTCTAATTCGAGAATTTTCCAAGTCGGGAATTTTTTATTCGGGAATTTCCAAATTCGGTCAAATTACAAAATGTCGAGAATTTTATTATTCAGTAATTTGCCAATTCGGTAATATTATGTCAAAAATTTATGATTGAGGTATTTTATTGTTCGGGAATTTCATTATTGGCAAATTTTCTAATTCGGGAATATTTTAAGCTGCTCGGAAATTTTATTTTTCGGAAATTTTCCAATTCGAGAATTGTATTAGTCGGGACATATCCAACTAGGGAATTCTATTATTCGAGAATTTGATGCTTCAGGAATTTTATTGTCCAGGAATTTTCCAATTCGGGAATATTATAAACTGCTCGGAATTCCAATCCACTCCACTCCAATCTACTTCAATCAAATTCATTCCAATCCATTCCAATTCAATTCATTCCAATCCAATCCAGTTCACCCCAATCCACTTTAATCCAATTCATCCTAATCCAGTCTAAAGCCAATGCACCACACGCCATTCCAATCCAATTCAAACCACTCCAATCCAATCCGTGCAAGTCCAATCCACTCCAGTTCAATTAATTGAAACCCAGTCCACTCCATTCTATTCCAATGCAATCCAATCAACTCCACACCAATCCACTCCAACCTAGTCCAACCTACTCCAATCCAATTAATTTCAATCCACTCCAGTCTCCTCAGTCCAATTCATTCAAATCCACTCTACTCCAATCCACTTCAATCCATTTAATTCCAGTCCATTCCAATCCAATTCATTCCTATCAACTCAACCCTATCCACTCCAATCTGCCTGTATTTAATCCAATGCATTTTAATCCACTCCATGTCGAATCCACCCCAAATAATCCTTTCCAGCCAAATCTAATCGAATCCACTCAAATCCACTGTCCATGCCAATGAACCCCACAACGTATTAAATCCAATTCAATCGACTCCAATCCAATCCGTGCAAGTCCAATCCATTCCAGGCCAATTCATTGAAACCCAATTCACTCTTTTTTATTCCAATGCAATTCAATAAACTCCACTCCAATCCACTCCAATCCAATACATTCTAATACACTCCATCTCCAATTTACCCCACTCCAATCCAATTCGATCTAATCCATTCCAGCCCAACCTAATCCCTCCCAGTCCAATATAATCCAGTTCAACCCAATCCACTTTAATCCAATTCATCCTAATCCACTCTAAAGCCAATGCATCACACGCCAATCCAATTCAATCCACTCCAATCCAATCCGAACAGGTCCAATATACACTAGTCCACTTCATTGAAACCCAATCCACTCCTTTTTATCCGAATGCAATTCGATCAACTCCACTCCAATCCACTCCAACCTAGTCCAACCTACTCCAATCCAATTCGTTACAATTCGATCTAATTCAATCCAATTCACTTCAATCCAATTCATTACAATCCAATATAATCCAATCCAATCTAATATAATCAATTCCAATACAATCCACTTTAATTCAATTAATTAATTTCCAATTCAATTTATTTAAGTCCGAACCACTTCATTATAATCCAATCCAATCCACTCCAACCTAGTCTAACCTACTCCAATCCAATCCGTTAAAATCCAATCCAATTCATTCCAATTTACTCCAAACTAATTCATTACAATCCAATATAATCCAATCCAATCTAATATAATCAATTCCAATCCATTCCACTTTAATTCAATTAATTAATGTCCAATTCACTCCAATTCAATTTGTTTAAATCCGAACCACTCCATTATAATCCAATCCAATCCACTCCAACCTAGTCCAACTTACGCCAATCCAATCCGTTAAAATCCAATCCAATTCATTCCAATTCACTCCAATCTAACTCATTACAATACAATATAATCCAATCCAATATAATCCAATCCAATCTAATATAATCAATTCCTATCCAATCCACTTTAATTCAATTAATTAATGTCCAATACACTCCAATTCAATTTATTTAAGTCCGAACCACTCCATTATAATCCAATCCATTCCAACCTGGTCCAACCTACTCCAATCCAATCCGTTAAAATCCAATCTAATTCATTCCAATTTACTCCAATCTAATTCATTACAATCCAATAAAATCCAATCCAATCTAATATAATCAATTCCAATCCAATTCACTTTAATCCAATTAATTAATGTCCAATTTAATCCAATTCAATTTGTTTAAATCCGAACAACTCCATTATAATCCAATCCAATCCACTCCAACCTGGTCTAACCTACTCCAATCCAATCCGTTAAAATCCAATTCATTCCAATTTACTCCAAACTAATTCATTACAATCCAATATAATCCAATCCAATCTAATATAATCAGTTCCAATCCAATCCACTTTAATTCAATTAATTAATGTCTAATTCACTCCAATTCCTTTTATTTAGGTCCAAACCACTCCATTATAATCCAATCCAATCCACTCCAACCTAGTCCAACCTACTCCAATCCAATTCGTTAAAATCCAATCCAATTCATTCCAATTCACTCCAATGCAATTCATTACAATCCAATGTAATCCAATCCAATCTAATATAATCAATTCCAATCTAATCCACTCTAATTCAATTAATTAATGTCTAATTCACTCCAATTCAATTTATTTAAGTCCGAACCACTCCATTATAATCTAATCTAATCCACTCCAACCTAGTCCAACCTACTCCAATCCAATTCGTTAAAATCCAATCCAATTCATTCCAATTCATTAAAATCCAATATAATCCAATCCAATGTAAAATAATCAATTCCAATCCAATCCACTTTAATTCAATTAATTAATGTCCACTTCATTCCAATTCAATTTATTTAAGTCCGAACCACTCCATTATAATCCAATCAAATCCACTCCAACCTAGTCCAACCTACTCCAATTCATTATAATCTAATCAAATCTAATCCAATCCAATTCATTCCAATTCACTAAATTCAGCTCCAATCCAATCAACTCTAATCCATTTGAAGCTATTCTAATTCAATCCATTCTAGTCTATGAATTGGAATAATATGCGAATCATATGCTTTCCATTTCTTTGATTTCTTCAATCATTTAAATTCAGCGCCCTTTCCAATTTAAAGCGACACATTTTCCCGCGAAATTTAAATAATTTAATTATTAATAATAAAGATAGAAAATATAATTTTTTAAATCCTAAATAAAAATTTGTATAAATTCTCCTTAAATTCGCAAAACACCTAAAGTTAGAGCATATTCTCATGCTCGTGAGAATTTCTTCGAGCACTAAAAACTCTTCAGAATACTAGTTGTTGGCATAACTTCGTCTTTCACTCACCAGGTTGCTACGGCGCGTGAAGTTACATTCATATTAAATTTCGGTATATGCCGTAACAAGTCGTAAAAAAATCTGTCCCCTCCCCTGAACAGTTACCTAATTTAAGTACGGTCCCCTTGATCAAATGCACGATCTATTTTAATCGTGCGAAAGCTCCCCAGGAATGCCTTAGGGCTGACCAAACTCGGCGTTTACTACTCGCTCGACAGCAAAATCGCTTATTCCTTCAAGGTCCTGGCGGAAATGTAGAACTGGAATTGTTAATACTTTCTAAAGGTGGTTAACACACACACATATAACCTTTTTTACATTAGAGATTTTTATCAGGAAGCAATTTTTATTCTGCAACATGCTTCGAGCAAAATAGATGGATCAGAAGACAAAAAGAGCTAAAAAAAAGGGTAATTGTTTTTCACAAAAAGCTGAATAATAGGCGATTTATTAAACATTTATTTCCATATTTCGAAAAGAAGAAACAATTTTTTATAAGAAATTGTATAGTTTGTAAATAATGTTTAAAAATTTGTAATTTAGGAATTTATTTATTTTTAAATTGGATATACACACTATTAAAAAATATTTTTTTTAATTCCCGAATAATAAAATTTCCGGCACTTAATAATATTACCTAATTGAGAAACTCCCGAATAATAAAATTTCCGACAGAAAGTTGTCGAATTCTAAAATATCGTAATTGGAAAATTTACGAATTTAAACAATTACAGTTTTTTCATAAATATGTTTTATTGGTTACAAAAACAGTAATAACACTTATATTTTTTTAAAATAATGTTTAATGTTTGAAATTTCGAAAATTATTGTTTAAATTTAAAATAACAATAATTTTTAATAAAATATTTCTGTATGACGCAGTTTTTTGCGTAGTATTTAAAAAAAGGCAACACGCGTTCGAAAAAATCGAATTTTAAATTTACATATATTTTTTCCAAAATCGATATAAGGTACGATAAAAACAGAGGGTGATTTTTTTTTTTGATTCGAGGGGTAAATTTGCTTAAATTTAACTTAATAGCTGTAAGCTGAATTCTCATTTTTCAAACTTGATAATTTGATTTTTTTACACTTTCTAAATTTGACCGAATTCGCCACTCGAACTCAACAAAAAATCACCCTCTGCTTTCATCATACCTTAAAACGATTTTAAAAAAAATAAAATTAAAATTCGATTTTTGCGAAAGCTTTTTGTATTTTTTAAATACTATGCACATTAAAAAATTATATAAAATTGTTATTTTAAATTCAGACAATAATTTTTGAAATTTTAAACATTAAAAATAATTTTAAACAATATTTATTATTGTATTAGTAATCAATAAAAAATATTCATAACAAATTTTAATTGTTTAAATTGGGGAATTTTACAATTCGGATATTTTATAATTTGGCAATTTCCTGTCGGGAATTTACTAAATCGGTATTTTTAATTTTCGGAAATTTATTATTCGGGAATTTTCTAATTAAGTATTTTTATTTTTCGTCAATTTTATTATTCGGTCATTTTCCAATTCGGGAATTTTATTTTTCGGCATTTTTTAGTTGTCCCGGAATTTGAAAATTTCCGAATAATAAATTTGTTAAATTCTAATATTTCCGAATTATTAAAATTCTTGAATAAAAAAATTCCCGAATAATAAAATTCTCGAACAAGAAAATTGTATAGCGTTTCGTAATATTAATGAATTGAAAAATTCCTGAATGAGAAAAGATTCCCTAATAATAAAATTCCCGAACTATAAATTCGCGAATTAAAAAATTTCAAAGTAATAAAATTCTCGAATTGAAAAATTCCTGAAGAACAGAATTCTTGAATTTGAAAATTCCCAAATAATAAGGTTGCTAAATTGGAAAATTCCGGAAGTTGAAAATTCCCAAATTAGAAAACTTCCGAAAAACGAAATTCCCAAATAATAAAATCCCGAACTATGAATTCCCGAATTATAAAATTCACGAATCGAAAAATTTTAAAGAAATAAAATTTCCGAATCAATAAATTCTCGAATTTTAAGATTCCAGAGCAGTTCTTTCTAATATTATCAAATTGGAAAATTCCTAAATTTGAAAATTCCCGAATAATAAAATTCCCAAATTATAAAATTCATGAATTGAAAAATTTTAAAGTAATAAAATTCCCGAATCATCACATTCTGGAATATTAAGATTCCAGATCAGCTCTTTATAATATTAGCAAATTAGAAAATTCCCGAAAAATAAAATTCTCGAATTAGAAAATTCCAGAATAACGAAATTCCCAAATAATAAAATTCCCGAATTATAAAATTCACGAATTGAAAAATTTTAAAGTAATAAAATTCCCGAATCATCACATTCTCGAATATTAAGATTTCAGAGCAGTTCTTTCTAATATTACCAAATTTGAAAATTCCCGAAAAATAAAATACTCGAATTAGAAAATTCCAGAATAACGAAATTCCCAAAAAGTAAAATTCCCGAATTAGAAAATTCATGAATTGAAAAATTTTAAAGTAATAAAATTCCCGAATCATCACATTCTGGAATATTAAGATTCCAGAGCAGTTCTTTCTAATATTACCGAATTAGAAAATTCCTGAAGAGTAGAATTCTTGAATTGGAAAATTCCTGAATAATAAAATTGCCAAATTGGAAAATTCCTGAATTTGAAAATTCCCAAATAATAAAATTCCCGAACTATGAATTCCCGAATTATAAAATTCACGAATTGAAAAATTTTCAAATAAGAAAATTCCCGAATTATAACATTCAAGAAGAATAGAATTCCCGAATAAGAAATTCCCGAATAACAAAATTCCTAAATAATAAAATTCCCGAACTATGAATTCCCGAATTATAAGATTCACGAATTGAAAAATTTTCAAGTAATAAAATTCCCGAATCATCAAATTCTCGAATATTAAGATTCCAGATCAGTTCTTTCTAATATTACCGAATTGGAAAATTCCCCAACAATAAAATTCTCAAATTGGAAAATTCCCGAAGAATAAAATTCTCGAATTGAAAAATTTTACCAAATTGGAAAATTCCCGAATTATAACATTCAAGAAGAATAGAATTCCCGAATAAGAAATTCCCGAATAACAAAATTCCCAAATAATAAAATTCCCGAACTATGAATTCCCGAATTATAAAATTCACGAATTGAAA
>JAAAKG020141848.1:0-11756 GCA_010014905.2 Druon quercuslanigerum | reverse complement strand
TCGCAATTCGTTTATTGCTAAAAATGACAGAACGAACCGAACAGCGAATTTGCATAAAATTTTGCTTTAATCTCGGTTAAAGTTGTGCCTATTTACATTGGATTTACTGTTCTCGATGAATCCAAAATACACATGCACCATTTTAATTACAATTATATTTTTTAAAATTTTGTTGATCAAGCAAAGTTTCTTCGCACAGACACGGATAGTTTGATATATCACATGCTTGTGCCTGATGTATACGAGTACATTAAGAGAGATTGAAACAAATTTGACACTGCAGACTATCCACCCAATAATGTTTGCGGTATAAGCCTATTGAATAAAAAAGTTCATGATTTGAAAGAAGGTTAGAGGTCCTACTTTTAATAAAATAATATTTGCTGATTATAAAAAAATGTCTGCTATCCAATGAAATTTTGAAAAAATCGCAACATTCAATTCAAAGCAAGAAGCATAAAGTGTATACTGTTAGGCAAAATAAAATATTTTTCAGTCGGCAGGATGATAAGAGAGTACTGATTCCTGGTCTAACTGATACTTTATCGTGGGAGTATGTAGGAAAGGGAAGTGACAGAGAGGGAGAGAGAGAGAGAGAGAGAGAGAAGAACGATTAGGTTAGCGGAAATCGAATGCTCAATTTGGCAGGATACGGATGTTGGTGAGGATAGTGAGTTTTTGAAACCAGCAGTATAATCACCGAAGAGAATGGTGATGATGATGATGCTGATGGTGATGATGTGAAAATTGTTCACGAAATTATTAATATTCAGCGATTTTTTAAATAAATGTGAGCAAAAAAAGCTATGATTTAATTTTTTAAAGATTAGAATCATGGCTTCTTTTAAGCTTGTTGACAAATCTGATCGAAAAGTTATTATTAAATATTCAAAATTAAAATAAAAACAAAAAAAAATCAGCGAATAAATTGTTATTTAACAGTGATATATAAAAAATATTACACGACTTAAAAAAAGTAAATGTGTTAAAAATACGTTACTCGTTTTTTCTTTGTTTTGCCATAAAGAAATCTGTTTATGAACTAATGTGAAGCTAGAACGAATAAGTAAGAATATTCTAGCTTTGAAAATGCTCTTTTATATCATAGGACACTTTCGTAGGCTAAGAATAGATACCACCTCCTCCCTGTTAAAGTTGAGGGCAGCATACTGTACTCCTACATGCTAGGAGCGACATAGCAGGGCCTCGGCCCCAAATTCATTCCTTGTCTCACTGTTACGTCAGTAACTTCTGTCTCAAATAAAGTTACTGACCAGAGCTACAAATCTGCATCAGGGAAAATTAAATTAAAGTGACTTTTTATTTAGACCGTCACATAAATTGGCGATCCATGAAATGTATTGACCTGAAATAAGTAGGCTGAAAGTGATTCCTTGCCTTAAAAAATAAAACTAAAAGGCGAGACGCCACCCAACCAAGTTGGCACCTTTGGAATTGCAAAATTCACGAACTTTGGAACACACGGCTGACCAGAACTAGTAGATCTACTCAAGTAGCCACCAACTGTCTTCCTGGAGAATCTCAAGGGAGGAAAAAGAAGAGGAAATCAAATAAAAGGAGTGTTCTGTCATGACTCTCCAAGACTTCGTAAGGCTAGTCGAATTCGCGAGACTAGACCTTTCATTAAAAAACGTTCGTTAATTCATTCATAATATTTCGCCAAGGTTGTAGCACCTCTGCTCTCAAATAGAAAATTTAAATTAGAAAATAGTCACTGGCTAGGTGGCTTACGTCGCCACGGACCATACGCGAACAAGAGAATTTCATTTTACCGAACGATATAGAGATTAGATAACGCGACATGCCACCCGACATATCTAACACAAGTAAACTCATAAAACTAGGTACAGTTTTGCAAATACACGCTAATAAGAAGAGAACCATGGCAGACCAAATTAAGGAAAACGCATCTGCAGAGACGGCGAATAACTCTACATCTCCAGCACACAATAATTCAGAGATCGCGAATATTCCTGGGTCTCAACTACCGACCACTTCTGAAAAAACGAATACTAATTCTGTAGCTACTAATGCAGATATAACTGGCATGCTACAAAAATTATCGTATCGGATGTCTGACATTTAACTCGCAATAAATTGCCGAAAGGAAGAAATTCGCTCTATAGCAAAAGATTTAGATTTAGTTACTTCAGACGAAAGCGAAAGGGAGAACAAAGAGGAACTTATAGCAGTTAACGATGACGCGTTATCGGCAGAATCAGGAGAATTATTAGAGGAAGATCGAATGGAACCTAGGATTTCACAAATGTTGTTAAACGATAAGGTAACAACCCCAAATGAAGTTATCCCGACAGAAGAAAGGCTTCCACAAAGATTGAATGAAAGAGTTTCAACGGCAGTCGCCACGATTACTTCCAGAGACGCGGTTAAATTAATTAAAAAATTCAGTCGACAAGACGATATGGGAGTTGAACCCTTCATTGCTCTTATAAAAAGAATAATGTCACAATGCACAAATCCAGGAGTTTTGTTAGACTGGATCATAGCAGAAAAAATCGAAGGAGAAGCGGAAAAATCTATTAGTTTTTTATCAATAACAAAATATAGTAAACTGTTTAAAGCTCTTAGAACTAACTTTGGAACTACTGGATCACTAGAAATCCACTGCACTAAACTGTCACAAGTAATCCAAGGAGCCGGGGAAAGCACACAGAATTTCAATATAAGATTCAAGCAAAGAATGCACGAACTGCTGTATGCGGTACAATAAAAAATCCTTTAAAGCATGAAGAGGCACAAGAAATGGCAATCCAATTAGAAGTCTGGGTTACAGAACGAAGTAAAATCTTTCAATCAAAAAACCCGATAAAACCTCAAATACCTATCCAAGCAAACCTTAGTAAAACTCCTTTCAAACCCGTTCAATCTCAATTCAATAAACAAAAATACCCTTCGATAAATAATCCTCCAAATCACAGCATACCTTTGCAGTAGAGACTTCAGTTATTTTGTAGTCTCTACAAAACACCTGGACATACCGAAAACCAATGTTTCTCTAAACAGAAAAATTTTCATATAAAAGCCTCGGGAAGTCGACCTCCGAATCGTGTAAATTATCTCAAAGAGGAAACGGAGGAAGAAGATATCCGAGGAACGGAAACGGAATCGGAGACAGAGTATCAGCAATATCTGGAAGATTATATTCTATCAGAGGACAGTTGCACGGAGCAATTAAACCAGTAAAGTTATTAGTTGATAGTGGCGCATCAGTAAATCTGATAAAAGAAAACTGCATTATTAAGTGCCACCTGCGAATTCCCATGAGCAAAGAGTTTTCAATGGGGAATGATACGCAACAGACAAACGAAGTCACCATATTTAAGTTTCAAGGGAAAGAACATATTTTTGTGATTGTACCAGAAAATTTTCCAATAACCGAGAAAGGCATCAGCGGAACACTATTCCTGTACTCTTATCAGTTTAACATGTCTAACAGTTCCCTCCAACTTGACAATAAGGTCTATCCTTTAGAATATGACGGTATACTTATCCCAAAGAACACCATGAAAATGATAACCGTGGAAACAAACAAAAAGCAGGGGCACATTTTCATAGAAGATAATCCCTACATTCCAAATTCCATTTACCGGATAATAGATTTGCGAGTTCAAATTTGCGTTAGTAACGAAACCGAACTGGACTTGAGATTACGTGATAATAAGATAAATGCTAGATTGAAATTATTAAATGAAAAGGTGAGGCTGGATCATATCGAAGATGCCCAAAGAACACAGGTACAAAAGCGAATATTAACATACGACAACCTCGACATCCGGAATGCCAAAAAGAAGAAATTTTAAATCAGGTAAATGAAATGTTAACTAAAAGAGTAATAGAAGCATTGGACTCACCATTCAACTCACCACTTTAGGAAGTTCCGAAAAAACGCGATGCATCGAGAAAACCTAAATGGAGGCTTGTCAATGACTTCAGAAAGTTAAATGAAAAAACAGATCAAGATGCATACCCACTTCCGGTAATCGATGAAATTCTAGACTGCCTTGGAAAAGCAAAATTCTTTTCAGCCTTCGATTTGAGCTCAGGATTTCACCAAATTCCGATGAGCGAAGGCTTAAAAAATATACCGCATTTTCTACGCCAGAAGGACATTTTCATTACAACCGAATGCCGTTCGGACTCTAAAACGCTTCAGCCACATTTCAAAGAATGATGGACACAGCACTAAGAGGACTGGTAGAAAAAATCTGTTTCGATCTTCAACCAGATTAGTGTGAGTTCCTTCGACCCGAACTAGAATACCGGGGACAGGTGGTCACAGAAAATGGAGTGAAACCAAACCCATATAAATTATCAGCTGTACAAAATTTCAAAAGACCCGAGAAACAAAAAGCAGTCATGTCTTTCTTAGGACTAGCTGGCTATTACCGAAAATTTATTTTAAAAACTTTTTTATAAAAGCTAAACCATTAACCGAATTGACGAAGAAACATCAACCATTTGATTGTACACCATCTTGCGAAAAAAGTTTTAAAACACTGAAAGATGCTCTTTGCTCAGCAACGGTCTTAAGATATCCTGATTTCAAGGACACATTTACGCTAAGCACCGACGCAAGTAATATTGGACTGGGGGCAATTTTATTTTAACAAGGACACCCAGTTTGCTACATATCAAGAACACTTAATGAACCTGAGTTAAACTTCACCACTACCGAAAAAGAAACCCTAGCAATCGTAAGGCCAGTTAATCGGCTTCGACAATATCTTCTCGGACGTAAATTTATTATACAAACGGACCATCAGGGTTTGACGTAGCTTTTTAAAGTAAAAGACCCTTCTTTTAGGTTAATGAGGTGGAGATTTCAAATGGAAGATTACATGTACATGGTCGTCTACAAAAAAGGGAAGGAAAATACGGCATCACAATCGTGCGAAAATACAGAAATTAATCCGGTAAATGACACTCGAGAAATCGATAAAACTGAAACATCATCATCTGGCAAAGATAACGCACCGGTTTCTGAAATATTAGGAAATCACGAACCGAAAGATGAAAAAGGAAATCCAAACGACTACAAAAACAGGAAAAAGAACCGTCTGCCTCGTAAACTAAAAATAAAAAGCCTGTTGCGAAAGAAAAGAATTAGATTAAAATTAGCAAACAAAAAATTTTTTCGTTGCTTAGAATTCAGCTACCAGACTATGAGCAGGAGCAATGGGTTAAACTCTTTTATATCAAAATAAAAGATTTCATCGTAAACAAAACTTGGAGCATACTTAAATTTCATATGGAGGATCCCTTAATTAACATTACGGAACGATTACGCATCAGAGATATGTTAAATTTTCTACTACAGATGAAATTTACGGAACACACGTTCTTCCTGTGTGAAAACCCTGATAAACAATTAAGTGAAGAAGAGAAATAAAATATATTGAGGTAGGTACACGGAAACGTGGCCACGGGTCCCTTTAGCGCAAATCATACCATTAAGAGGCTACATGAAAAAATATCGTGGGAAAATATGGAGAAAGACGTAATCAACTTTGTTACAAAATTTCGAGTATGTGAACGCGAAAAACTGACCCGAAATCGTCCCAAGGTTGAAGCTGTTATTCCGGAAATGCCGAGGCAGCCAAATGAGAAGATTGCAATGGACATAGTTGGTCCATTACCAGAAACAACGAGTGGAAATAAATACATTTTATTCATTCAAGATGTGCTCCCGAAAAATATAATCCTTATAGCATTATGTAAAACAACGAGCGAAAGCATACTAACTAACCTGCTACCTGATACCATTACATCTACATCTTTTCCTCTCCAAAGCACATCCTAACTGACCAAGGCGCTAACTTTGTATCGGAATTGGTTCAAAAATTTAAAAACCTTTTTAGAATCAAGAACATTAGAACAACTGCTTTCCGTCCACAAAGTTAAGGGTCACTTGAGAGAACCCACGGAACAATTAAAGATTTGTTAAAGACGTACATGGCTGATAACGAGACGGAATGGGACCAAAACTTGAATTTGATATGCTTAGCATTCAATACCGCAGTTCACGAGAGCACAGGATTAAGGCCGTTTCAAAATAAATTTTGGAAGAAAAGCTAATTTACTTTCAGCCTTGGCAATAACTACGTCGTTAACATATGAAGAATTGTTAGACATATGGCAAAAAAGACATGAGGAATATTTAGAAAAAGGAAAGACTGCGATTCAAAAAACACAGGAAAGATTAAAAAGGCAGCATGATAGTAAACGTACAAAATTAGAAAGTGAATAGCTTGGACCCTACACCGTATGCAAACGCGTCAGTTTTTCTGATTATGAAATTCTATACAATAATCAGCATTATACTTTACACGCTAATAGGTTAAAGCCCTACTACCAATAGCTTGACCGGTTAATTTTATTTGTTTTTAGAAGGAAATCGACTTGAAATCTGCTGTCACTTATTTCCATCACATCTGCTAACATTACTCGGACGTCACTCGAAGATTCCACTATATTCACCGAGGAGCTTGGTACCGCGTAAATATATCGTACTACCTAACGACTCATGTTATCCGTCGACACACACAAAATTGACAAAAGATACGACGAAATTAATCTTTTGTATAAATCCGTCTCCGAACGATGTAATTCATGAACATTCAAAACATAATAATGGCAAATCAAATAACTATTATGACTATTGATATGTCAGAATTAAGTGAAGACATATAATTATTAATCGATGCAATAAATGACGGAAAACATGGAATTATACATCCCAAAATTTTACCTCCGATTACACTTATTGAGGGATTTAAACAATTCGAAGAGGAAAATAATGAAAATCATATTATTCAGTTAGTAGAGGAAAATTATCAATATTTGGTTATTATTGCTGAGACAACTGTTTTATTGATAAATAATAAATTTATTTATTCAATACAAATGCCGATTTTGGAAAAAGAAATCTACCAAATACATAATTTAATTACGATACCGATACGAAAAGGGGACAATTTTATCACTGTAATCCCTAAAGAAAATTATGTAATGATCAACGGCCAAAGAACTGTTTACTTTCCTACTCTAGAACGCGATCGTAGTTACTGTAAATTATTAGGAGTTACCAATGTTTGTGAAAGAAAGAATCCTAGCTATCTTCTAGCAGAAACTAAATCCTTTGAAACGCAATTGATAAAAAACAGCGCTAAAATTATAAACAAGAAGGTGTGTCAGATTAATGTAATTATTATTGATCAAACTGTATTTTATATTTTACAAAATGAGCAGTGTGTCATTATGCTTCCCAACAAGGAAGAGATCATACACATTTAATGTGATAGTTCAAATTATGAAAAGTTAATCACTGGAGTAACTTTGATTAAAGCTCTAGATAACTGTATCCTACATACCGAATACACTATGGTAAAATTAAGCAAAACAAAAGTTAAAACGCAAGATTTGTCGCATCGAAAAAATGTTACAATCCCTTTCTTGGAATCTGATTTAAATCTTATAAAAAGTGAATTCCCACCCTTAAAACGACGATTAAATGATCAGGAATTAAAACTAGGCGGAAAATCTTTAGATGAGATAGAAAATGCGGCGTCTGCGAAATCATGCGAAAATGTCGTCCTAACCTCTGCATACATTTTTGTTGAACCACCAATAAGATAAACAATGAAATGAGACCACAGGTGGTCACCTACGTAGCAGCAAGTGCACCTGCGATTGATTTAGAAAGTAAGTTAGATAATAAACCTATTAAATTTAAAAGGCAATAATCTATTTAGCTCTAAAGAATTTCAGGAGAAATTCAGTCTAACAGGGGAGGTGCGAAGCCAGAACGAATAAATAAGAATATTCTAGCTTTATAAATGCTCTTTTATAACATAGAACACTTTCATAGGCTAATAATAGATACCATCTTCTCCCTTTTTAAAATAAGGGCAGCATACTGTACTCCTACATGCTAGGACCGACACTACAGGTCCTCAGCCCCAAATTCTTTCCATCTCTGACAATTACGGTTACTGACAAGATCTACGAATCTGCATCAGTATAAATTAAATTAAAGTGACTTTTTATTTAGACCGTCATAAACACAGTGGAAATTAAGTTAAATTAAAAAAAATTATATTATATAGAACCTAAAGTGTGAAAAAAACATTTTATAATTTTTTTTACTAAAATGAATTAAAACCTTCATTTTCAAATAAAAAATTTTAAATAAAAATAATTTCAAGTTTGTTTAAAAATAAGTTTTTTTGGTTTGTTTTGCACGCATAATGAATTACAAATAATTAAATTTTAGTTCATATTCAAATTACAAAAACCTTTTCTAATGTCTTTTGTTATTTTTATTATTATTATTCTTATCATTATAAAGTATGAAAACATTTGTAAATTAGACTTGAATACATCTGCATAAAATCATTAATTCGAAAAGAATGCATGCTTAAGCCTTATTTATAATATATTATGATTCCTGACCTATTACAATTAGCTGATACAGTAAAAACTGTATAGGGTAAAAGAACGAGTGAAAGAAATACTATTTCTTATCCTTAAAAGTGAAGGAATGTATTGAAAACACAGGATTTTTTGTTTTATATATTTTAATTTTTATTAAAACTTTAAAAAAACTTACACTTTTTGTTGTGCTACAAATTTGCAATCAAAGAGATGAATTTTTAAGTAAAATAATTAAATCAAAGTAACCTTGTTTCAAATTTCTCTTCTTTATTTAAAATGCAACGACATGGTTATACATGAACATCTTCTGCGGCAAATGCATATTTTCGACTTAAAAATTCGACTGTTTTGTACAGAAAATGTATCTTTTGAGTTCAATGTTGAATAATTCATACGACTTTTTTCTTTTGTAACTATAAAATCTGTATTTGCTGCAAATTCTTTTTTTTTGTTTTTGAGAATTCATCATCTTACTTAAAAATTCATCTCTTCCATTGAAAATTTGACTATTTTTATGAAAATTGGAGCTTTTTGTTGACAATTCAACTACTTGGTAGAATGTTTAAACAGTTTGTTGAATATGTATTTTTTGGGTTAAAGATTCATCTCTGTAGTTCAAAATTGAATTGTTTCGCTGAAAATTCGGTTGTTTTTTTGAAGTAAAATTAATGTTTTTAACTGGAAACATACATTTTAAATCATTCGTTGAGAAACAAATATTTTTGCAGTTACAAACCTGTCTTTTTTTTAATTCATCTTTAGGTATGAAATTTCCTCTTTTTTTGAAATGCAACTACATGGTTGAATATAAACTTCTTCTGTGAAAAGTGTATATTTTAGAGTTTAAAATTCGACTGTTCTGCACAGAAAAGGTGTCTTTTGACTTCAGTGCCTTCTACAGATGCACTCTCTCTAATTACAAATATTTCTAAGTATTTTACATAATTATCTACAATATAAATCTATTCTTTAAGTATAGTATAAAATTGTTTCGCCCCGTTCACACTAATGGAGAAAATAACGTGCTTCGGATGGCTTTGAATTCAAGTGCTTATAACATGAAAAACTGCAACGCTGCAGCAACTTAACATTTTGCCGCACTTTACAATTATATGTATAAAAACTAAACTTTCACTTTAAACGTTTCAGTAAAAAAAAGGGCTCACAAATTTTATTTCTGTCACTGCACTTGAAAACAATGTTTTTCAACTGAGTAGACGCTATGTAGTAGTAGGTTATGGTTCACTCTCTTCGTCTTCTATCGACCACCATAGTTACAGCGCATGCGCACTATACTACGCATCAACATTTGCTTCTTAACTTGAGTTTTTCCCATAGCAGCGTATGGAACTCTCGCTAAGGTATGGGAAATCTTCAAGGGACCAACTTCAAATTCCATAGTTGTATGGGATATTGAAAAGTATGGAAAAACGCCATACTATCTTATGAGGAACTTACAATTATTTCTTACAGTGAACATAAGGCGCATTCACAAGCCAAACGCTTGCAAAGTAGGGCTAGTAAGTTAGGGATATATTTACAGTTATCGACCGATTACTTGAGACGAAACGTTTCTTGCATATAAATATGCCTTTATGTGGACAACTTTGCTACATAACCTGCAAATCATATTTAAGAAGTCATTACATCTATTTTAATTTCGATAATACATATTATAATTTAATTATGTTAATGAAGTTATGCCAATTAGAATTCGATTACATGTGTGCCTAAAGGTAAACATTATTTCATTAATTAAACAAAATATCGAAGTGGGCAAAGCGTGTGTGTGTTACCTGTATAATGTTCTATGTACTTATAAGATTAAACCAAATAACGATTACTTTGTTTCTATATTTTATTTGATTAAATATGAATGAACGAACACCGTTCTTTTAACAAATATTTTTTTTAATTCAAACTGTCTTTCAGTAGTGTCAATTGAGCAAGCTCTATCCGTAAAGCGTAACATATATTAAATAATTTTGCATGATATATTCTTAGATTTTTATTCTTGTTAAGAAGGCGAAATTGCATTGTAATTCCAAATTTTATAGTGCTGCATCTTGCATTAACAAGTAATTAGTATCTTATAACTATTCTTATTCCAAGTTACTTTTTAAAATATAACCAATATATACGTACATGTATACATATATTACAATTCGGCATTCCGAATTTGCCCACATTATATTTGGTACGTCTTACTTCGCCTAACCTCAAGCCCGTTAAAGTTTTTTTCGACTTTGCCTCGGGAATTTGACTAAAGCACATTTGGCACACCTAGGTTTGCCTGCATTCATTCTAGGCGAAGCCCAATATCACAGAGTATTCCGTAATTTGCTTAAAACGAATCTGCAATACGCGCATTGCCTAGGAAAACTTAGGTTTGCCGACACTTCGGGCGTTGCCGGTAACATATATATTATGTTAAAGAACGTGCTTAAAAATCTTTAAATAAAATACACGCTGTCTTATCTCAAGGATTTAAAATATTGATAATATCATGTTATATGTCGAGAGGTAGACGAATTCAGCCTATTGTACTTATGTTTGCTGTAATGTGGAAAAGAAAGAACATTAAACTTTCAATAAAATACATGTTGTCTTGAATAATCAGCATATCAATGTTTCTAAAATGCAAACATTGAAACACGATTTAGTTTTATCTCTAATTTAGGTTTACGCTAGAAACTCGACCGTGGAGTAAGAACTTTCAGGTTATAAATAACCTGAAAGTTGTGCACAAAAATTTCGAAAAGACCCTTCATATTAGCCAATCATTTACTTTCTTTATATATTAATATATCTTTCTCTTTTGTTAAGGTTCTAGGTGAATATTTTCCATGAGTTACTTGCGCATTGAATAATAGCAGGAATTTTTTATTAAATGTGATATAATATGATAACATTATTTACATTAAACATTCCTGGTACAGTTATAGTATCATATTGGCGGCATTGGTCAAAGGGATGATGGGTTTGAATACGAGACACATATCACCAACTTCTGCGATTTTTATAAAGAGTTTAACTCTCTTGTAACGGTTCGTTTCTATGCTATCTGTTTCTGTTTCCCTACGGACGCTTCAGTCTCTACCAGGGTTCTGGGATTTGGGACAGGCTTTACGAATAAAACGAACAAGTAGGTAATGATATAAAAAAATAAACAATATATTCTTCCTGTAAAGTACATTTCAAAACTAATCCTGGAGCGTTTGTCTAGCACGGTGTATCTGTGCGTGCATATATATATATATATATATATATATATATATATA
>JAAAKG020141847.1:0-11757 GCA_010014905.2 Druon quercuslanigerum | reverse complement strand
CAGTTTTCAAAGTAAATTTTTCATTTTCTCAAAATTTCATCTTTTTGTTTTGAATTCGTTTATTTGTCAAAAATTCATAAGTTTAATTTAAAAATCGCCTTTCTTGCTAGAAAATTAACTTTCCTGTTTGAAAATTAATCGTCTTGTTTAAAAACCCAATTTTTTTTGCTTAAAAATTAAAGTGTTGCAATTAACTATTGAGAATTTTTGTAATTTATTCATTCTTTTGGTTGAAAATAAAACTATTTGATAAAGGCTTAATTAAATTCGTTTAAAAAATAAGTCTGTTTTTTTGTGTAAGAATAATTTTTTTCAACTGATAATTTCACTATTCCATTTTTGGTTGAAAAATGATACTTTTTAGTTCAAAATTCAGCTATTTCGTGGAAAATTGATCTTTTTCAGTTAAAAATTCAACTCTTTGATTGAGAATTAATGTATTTTTTGAAAAATGGTCTTTTTCGTAGAAAAGTAATCCTTTTGGTTGAAAGTTTTCACGATTATCGAGACCGTCGTGATTAATAAGACATTTACCTTATCTTTTATCTAAAATAATCTGAAAGAGTAGCAATGACAATATTTTTTTACATTTGAAAGGTGACATAAAAAAAATTCTGTGAAATCGAAATTACTATTTAATGATAAAATAAAAACTCACTTCCAAGCTGACGTGTTGCTGCATTGAGACCAAAAAAATTTGATTACAAAATTTTTTTCTAAAATAATTACTTTCTTGTGAGGTACGAGGACGCTCAATGAGTATAAAAAAGGTTTGACCTTATTAAATCTTATGCTGAGAAAATAAAAATTGAAGATCACAGTATCATATTATGAAAGACATTTTTGGGTCAAAATCCGAAGAAGACAAACTATTATATTTTTTTTTATTGAATGATAATATTTTCAAGAAATATGAATGCTAAGATTATGAAGAAGTATAATACTAGGTTCCAATTTTAACTTCATTTTAATAAAATTTTACATTCAAAGGTAATAATAATTGTCCGGAAATTATATTGACCCTTAATAATAAATTTATTTGAAAATGTCGATGTTCGCTTTTAACTTTGTCGCTTAAAAAACTGGTTAAAAAATTTTTGGAAGGATTTCGTTACATGCAATTGTTTTTAATAATGCTGTATTTTTTACTAAAGTGCAAATGCTTACATAAATTTTATGCGTCGATAAACAAATTTTTTGTTAAATTCAAAGAATTCTTTAACTACAAGGTTTTTGGCTTTTTGTATATTTTTTACTACAGTTGAAAATTGAAAACTGAGCATGTGTAAATTACAAAAATCTTCAAAAACTATTTGAATAAATATATAACTACAATGCTTTTAATAATTATGTATTTTGACTACGGTTTAATTTAAGAAAAAAAATGTTAGTTTTAGAAAACTTTTTGTATAATATTAATATTTAGAATACAATTTTATATAAGTTTGCAACTACGATATTAATTAAAAAAACGCAATTAATTGTAAATTGCGTCTCTACCAGAAATTATGGCTTAGAGCTGAAAACGAACATGAAAATTTTAAATAAAATGCACGAGGAATTTATAATATTTTATAAAATATATAGAAAATTAAACGGTTGCATTTCGGGTAAAAATATCGATTTCCGACAAAAACAGTAAAATTAACCTAAAGTTGTTCAATTTTGTAAGTTTAATTTTTGAAGATTTGAATTAAAAAAAAAGAATTTCTGATATGAAATGCCAATATACTCAATCATTGTACAAAACTTTTTCAGAAATTGAGAATTTAATAATTCTGAATCATAATTTGAAGATTAATAAAAATCTGAAAAATCTTATAATTTTTTGGATGAAAAATGCCAATTGTGTACTTAAAACACATATTTTTATTATGTTATGCATAAAACAAGAAAAAATTGTTCCGAATTGTGAATCTTCTTTAAAATGTATAGATTTTTGTTTTAAATAACCGATTTCCGATGAAAAACGTTAACATAACCTTAAATTGTTCAAAACTTGTACATCTTTTTTGAAATCAATATCAATATTTCCGGTAAAAATCACAAGCTTAAAACCTATAATTGACCTAATATTTTAATATTTGTTGAAATCTAATGAGTTTTTGCTAAAAATACAGATTTCAGTTATTAAACATTAACATAACCAAAAATAGTTGAAAAGTTCTGAATCTTCTTTAAAATGTTTGCAATGTAATTTATTTTTAAACTAAAAATACCAATTTTCGACAAAAAAGGCTAACATATATTCCATATTGTTGAAGCTTATGAATTTTATTATTTCAAACAAAATCATTGGATTTAATTATAATTATTTTGCTCAAAGAATACCCATTTCATGTTAAACGTGCCAACATAACCTAAAACTGTTGAAAAATTGTAAATATTCTTTGAAATCTAATAATTTTTTATTAAAAATATCAATAATTCTTAACTAAAAAGACTAACATAACATAAAAACAAATTATTAAGAATTGTAAATGTTACATTAAACTCTATTCTTTTTTTGTATCTTTTTCAACTTAATATAAATTCTTTCTGTGAATTTCAAAGATTTAAAAAATGGCATTAATATCACAATGTTGTATTTTAAATTTGGTATCAATAAGGAACAAATTTTTTTTGTTTCAAAAAGCTTTTTCTTGTATTTATACCATTTTGGTTTTCCGGACATAACAATCAATGAATATTTACAATCCCAAAATTCTTTTTATATAAATTAAAAAAAAAAATTATTTTGGGACAAGTGCGTGACAATAAATTTTGTGTACTTTTTTTATTTATAATTACTAAACGAAGTCGTTAAACATTTTTTTTTGTCAACTTTTGGTCAATCATTCTTATAATCCTATTCAGAAAAATATAACCTTAAATTGTTTAAAAATTATACATCTTTTAGGAAATCAATATTAATATTTCCGGTAAAAACCACTAGCTCCATTGATATTTTCTTAAAAATACCGATTTCCGTCATAAAACGCCAACATGACCTAAAATAGTTAAAAAAATCTTCATCTTCTTTAAAACTTTTGAAATATAATTAATTTTTAAATTAAAAATTACAATTTCTGACCAAAAAAACTAACACGTTCCAAATTGTTCAAGCTTATAAATTGTATTATTTTAAACAAAATCATTGGATTTAAATCTAATGATTTTTTTTGAAAAAACACAAATTTTAAGTTAAACACGCTAACGTTGCCTAAAGAGGTTGAAAAATAGATATTCTTTAAAATCTGATAATTTTTTTATGAAAAATGCCAATAATTGCCAACTGAAAAGACTCAATATAAATGATATATGTGAATTTCAAACATTTAAAATATAGTTTTAATATTATTTAAAACTTTTTAATTTTAAATTGGATATTATTAAAAGAACAAACCTTTTCGTTTCAAAAAGCTTTTTCCCTTGCCAAGACGTTTAGCGCTTTTAAAAATTTATAATTGCTAAACGAAGTCCAAAATTCTTAATCTTTACTAAATTGTGCTTTTTTGATATAAGTGTTTATGTGAAATAATTTTAGAAACAAGTTATTATGCCGAGAAAATTGGTAAAATTACTGGGTCTTAAAGTTGGTCAACTTTTTGTCAATCATCCTTATAATCCTTTTGAGAAAAATACGCATAAAAAATAATATTTAGGCTTAGAAGTTTTTTTTTTAATTTTTGAGAATCAGGTGATCTGAAGTAAATGTCTCTAATTTATTTTTGAGACAAAAGAAAGATTTAAACAATAAATTAAAAGCAAAATGCAGAAAGTAGTTGAACTAAGTGATATTTTGAAACATACACTACCTTGTTAGAAAACATACTTTCTCCTTTTTTCAAAATTTATTAATATATTAAGAGTGTAATGAACAAATAAATATATATATATTTTTTTTCTGTTTTCAATTTTCAATGTCATATCTATTTATACTTTTTCATTCATCGTATTTCTCAGGATTTAAAAAAAAATCATGGATCAAACCTGATGTCCTCAAGTGGGCGTCAAGGAAGGTTTTTGGGGACGGGACCACTGACTGCGTTGAAAATACATTTTCAGTTGTCACATGCCATTGGCCACGAATTCCAAAGTCCCTAATGGGGTTCGAGAGATGTCCAATCTGGTTACTTTCTCCATCTCAATGGGAGTGCCTCACCATACCGGTATTTCTTGTTGCCACGATTCCCATGTTTTTTTTTTTTTTTTAGAAAGATTTTAAGGAATATCAGTTCTAACAAAAACATCTGGTAATAAATTACGTAAAAAGACTTATCGGAGGAATCTATGTTTCTAACGATACATATTTTAGACTCATTAGAGACAAATATACTACAATGAAAATAGACGGAGAAAGGCAAAAAAAAAGCAAACAACATGTTTCGAGACTAATTTATGTATTTATTTACTTAATTCTTGACCAGAAATTTTACAAATTTTCAAAATAAAAATCGATTTCAACAGTTTTCACAATAATTAAAGTCGACGTCAAAGGTATGGGACCCTCACTTTGAACGCTCATCACTCGTTCAAAAAAAATCGCAGACAATTCTAGCCAGGTAAACATAAAAGGTTAAAGTCTCCCGCGTTGAACAATATGTATATTGTTGTTTTAAAAAATTATTTACGCTAGTTCTGATGTAAAACGTGTCAAAAAACGAGGTGTTGGAGGCACTTTCTTTAGCCTCGACTTCCGAGACTTCCCAAAACCAGCTGGAAGTCTTAAAAAATCTGAAAAAATTCAGAGATGCTGCTTGAGGTTTCTAAAATGCAACGCAGTTTTCAAAATTTCGAAGTATCAAATTGTTTGCTAATTACAGACTGTTTTCTGCAAAATCTTATCTTGGACAGAAATAATGATAGGGATACTTTTTTCTAATACTTTTTCAACGGTGTCTACTCTTCTTAAATCGTGAAATTTTACTAAAGGTTTATTTAGCGAAATATCGATCGTATTTTATTTTTTTTAGTTTACTTCAATCGAGTTGCAAAACTGCACATTTTAAGCCATAAGCCATTTCCCGAACATCAATTCTGTCCAAGATAAGATTTTGCGGAAAACGTCAGTAATTATCAAACAATTTGATATTTCGAAATTTTAAAAAGTGAGTTGTATTCTAGACACCTTAAGGAGCGTCTGTAAATTTTTTCAGATTTTTTAGGACTTCCAGCTGGTTTTGGGAAGTCTTGAAAGTCGAGGCTAAAAAAAAGTGCCTTCGAAACCTCGTTTTTTGACACGTTTCACATCAGCGCTAGCGTAAAAATTTTTTTATAACAACAATATATATATGGTTTAACGAGGGAGACTTTAAGCTTTTACGTCTACCCGGATAGAATTTTCTGCGATTTTTTTTAACGAGTTATTTAGCGTTTAAAATGAGGGTCGCGTACTTTTGACGCCGACTTTAGATGTCCTATTGTCAAAAACAGGTATTTAACCAAAGAGATTGAATTAAAATTTTCCAAAACTTTAATTATTTATTAATAATTTTGATGTTAATTTTCTGGTCTATATGGTCTATAATCAATATTTTTTTAATATTGATTCAAAATCTTGAAAAAAATGTTCTCTAGCGCAATATTAAAAAAATATTGATTATAGACCATGTACAAAAAAATTGAAAATATTTTTTAATTAGGATATCAATCAGTTTACAATATGTTATTTAAAAATCTTTTAATTCAATTATTCTAAATTTGGATTTTTATTTTTAAGCGTATATTTTTTTAATTTAAAGAATTTTAAAGTGAATTGCAAAGTAAAATTTTAAAAGTTTAGACAATTAAAAATTAAAAGCGTTTGAAGTTGATTTTTTTTAAAATAATAACAATTTTATCAGCTGTAAATATGAATAAATGTATAAAAAATATTTAAAATGGATCTTTAATTTATGTATTAAAAAATGAACAATAATTTATTTGTTTAAACGATTCTAAATTCGTTTAAAGTTTAAGCATTTCCAGATTGTTACTGTCTCGATTCGTAAATCTTAGTCATGAAAAAAATTTAAAGGTGCGATTCAAACTTTATAACCAATTTTTAATTTAAAAATAACTTTATAGTAACATATTTTTAATCAAAGGCTTTTATTAAATTAAAAATATTGTTGCAGTCTAAATGATTCACTTTTTAACCCATTTAATTTGAAATTTTTTAATGAAGAAAAAAGAATCATTATTTAATATTTAGAAATATTTGATTGTTTATTTAATACAATTAAATTGATGTTAGATAAGGATGACTGAAAAGTCCCGAAAAATAAAATTTCAGGCACTTGTAAAATTTCCTAATTGGAAAATTCCCGAATAATAAAGTTCACGATTAATAAAATTGCCGAAAAAAAAAATTCCGAATTGGAAAATTCCCGAATAATAAAATTCACGACAGTTTATAATATTGCCGAATTGGAAAATTTTCGAAATCTCTTAAAATCTTTTTAAATATTCTGTTAAAATAAATTTTCAAAATGAAACATTGCATTTTCAATTTTCATACGCAAAACGCTATTCTTCTTTTAGAGCCTTTCTCAATTATTAAAAAACTTCTAAATTTTTTGTTTAAAATATGCAAAAGTCTTCATTTTATTTGAAATTAGGTGTAAGGTATTTCCACCGTAATTTGAAAACGTTTAAATTATTTCATATATGTACAAGTTATAAATTAATTTTGAATTCAATTGAATTAAAAAGTTATGTAGAAGTTCTGAAACATTTTCAAGAATAATTTTAGGTTTGACAAAATTTAAAACGAATTCTAAATTTCTCAAGATTTTGAAATAAAATTTGAAAGCTTTTTAAGGATGCTTCAACCACTTAAAATAAAAATAATTTAACTTCTAATTTAAGAACTTTAAAGTTAAAAAAATTAAAATGTTGAAATTTGTAATGTTTCTAGCCTAAAATATCTTATGAATATAATTTTGTAAAATTTTCAAAGCTCATTTATTGTTTTTTTATAGTTTAGAGCATTGAAAATGTTAGCGCGGATTTATATTTTTGGAACTTAATCTAAATCTTTAACTCTACAATTTATGAATTTTTAAAATTCTAAATTTTGCAGTTTATCTGTCTTTTTTATTTTCTTAAGATTTTCTATCTTCTATCTTATAGTAAGTTATTGAGCATTTGAATACAAAATGTTTCGAATAGAGTTCGATTTTTAAAATTGTATTGCCCGGGAAAAAAAATATTTTAAACCGGGGAATTGACGATAATTTTTTTCCTCGATTAAAACGGTCATCCTGATTCTCCTATGGGAAATTTAAAAAGATACTAAGTGGAATAAATATAATTTTGAAAAAAATTTCAAAAGAAAGATAAGACCCAAATTATTGCAACACGATTGAATTGTTTTCACACAAATAAACATATATCTCAATACAAATATATATTGTAATACAAACCGTCTTTGAAAATATAAAACGTAGGCTTTGTGCTCTCGAATTCTACAAAAACAGGCAGACAGCGTGATTTGAATATCTTATTGCAAGAAAAATATTCCTCGGATTCTTATTGCGACAGGAAGCTGCTATTGGGAATTTACAAATGTCTAATTCCGGGGATGATATCGTTAACTTTGTATTTTATAAAACGAGTCAAGTGGAACTGAAAGAACATGGTGGATTAAAATAAGCGAATAAAAAATAAAAGAAGGAAAAGGATTTATTTCGATGGATACATGAATCGGGATTGGGATTTTTTATTTCGGAAGGTGGTTGATCCGGGTTGAACCTTTATTTCTGAGATTCGAAGGTCATCCTCCTTTCGTTAGTACAAGAACATTTTTTTCTTAAATTGGACGACTTGTTACATTCAGAGTATTTGAAATTTAGTTTATAATTTTTAAATATTAGTATCATAATATGATAAATTCGTTAAGAATTTTTTTTTCTCAAAAATTGCAGAATCATTACATGATAAAAGTACATATGACATGACCCATTTTATGAAAAAGTTTGACAAATATTTGAATTAATAAATCATTTTAGAGTATAATGGAGAATAAAAAGACTGTCAGAAATTTCATTCTAATTTAAGAAAAAGTACATTTTTTTTGTTCCGCTTTTTTCTTAATATAATAATTTAATTACATTATATTAAACTTTTAATGTGCTGTTGGTGATTAGTGCTGCATTTCTGTGCGAGAACTTAAAATATTTTTATCGGTGTCGTTCGTTTTCGAAACATATTCTTAACATAATAATTAAAATAAAATAATAATTAAATACTAATAATTTATGAATCCAAAGCCTAAATAATTGGAGTCCTGTATATTATTTAAATTCTCTATAAATATAAAAATCTTCTACTCACTATTCGCTTTAAAAAAAAAACTATTTTGGAAGCAATTAAAAAATATTTGATAAATTTTCAAAAATCTTTCAAAGTTTGAAAATATTTTAAAGGTTACAGAATTTTCAGTTAAAATATAATCAGAATTGATTTTCTGTAAAGATTGAATTTGCTGCAGTGTTAACAAAGTTTTAGTTTTTTAAATAAATTTGCGGATATTCTCCGTAACATTTACTGAAATTTTCTCTTAAATTAATATGTTACAGTAAATCTATGATGTCTCTATTTTAAGGTATTTTTCGTGCCAAAAGTCAGCATACTCAAAAAATAGTTTCTCTATGATTTTAAGAATCAAAATATTATAATTGATGCCATATCAACTAAAAAACATTTTTTTAAAATAAAAAATGTTAAAATTCACAACAATAAAAAACATTAACTTCAACCATGTTTTTTTCAGTCTGTTTTTTTCTGGCCGTCGCTTTTTACCAATTTTTGAAAAATTATTGCATTTTAATAGAAGTCGCCTTATTTTTTCGAGAAAAAAATTCTCTATAATAATACTGTTTCAAAATTTAAAAAGTAACTAAATAATCTTAAAATATAAGTATTTGTTTGAAAAAAATTTTCTTAGCAAAAAATTGTTCTAACGATTATTATTGGTTTTTAGTGAATTTTAACTTTTTTCGTCAGAAAAATGTTTTTTTTTTATTTTAAATTACATCACTTATAATATTTAAATTCTTAAAATCATAGATCAAAAATCAAAAATTTGTCTTTTTTCGTAGAAAAGAAATCTTTTTGTTTAAAAAATCATCTTTTTTAGTTGAAACCTCAACTTTTTGGTTCAGAATTCGTGGATTTAGTTTACCATTTTTTTCGGAAGAAAACTGAAATTTTTGTTTAAAAATGCATCTTTTTTAGCTGAAAATTCATTTCCTTGGTAAATTAATCTTCTTGTTTAAAAAATCATCTTTTTTAGTTGAAACTTCAACTTTTTGGTGCAGAATTCTAGGATTATGTTTAACAAATTTTTTTCAAAAGACAATTTTTTTTAAATTCATCTTTTTAAGTTGAAAATTGCATTGTATGGTTGAGAATTCTTAAATTATAATGAAAATTTGTCTTTCTTGGTAGTAAATTAATCTTTTTGTTTAAACATTCATCTTTTTTAGTTGAAAATTCAACTTTTTGTTTAAGGATTCTTGTATTTTGTTAAAAATTCGTGTTTTTTCGGTTAAAAGTTAAACAAGTAGGTTTTAAAGTTTTAAAGTCTTAAAAAATACAAAAAAGTTATTTCTTTCTTGAAATTTTTAATTTTCGTTTGATAATTCTGGAATTTTATTGAAAATTTGTCTTTTTTCGTAGTAAATTAATCTTGTGGTTTAAAAATTCATTTTTTTAAGTTGACACTTCAACTTTCTGCATCAGAATTCTTACACTTTGTTAAAAATTCGTTTTTTCGGTCAAAAATAAAATAACTAGGTTTTAAAGTTCAACTACTTTCTTAAAAACTAAAAAAAAAATATTTTTTATTTCTTTCTTAAAAATTTAACTTTTGAGTTGAGAATTTTCTAAATTTATTGAAAACTCTTCTTTTTTGGTAATAAATTAATCTTTTTGTTTAAAAATTCATCTTATTTAGTTGAAATTTCGACTTTATAATTGAGAATTCTTGAAGCTTGTTAAAAATTCGTTTTTTGTTTTCTGTACAAAATTAATTTTTTTTTATTAAAAATTAAGCTATTTGGGTGAAAATTATTTTTTTTTTAAATTAATTTTTATGAATAAAAATTTATTTTTTTGAATAAAAACTCATCTTTTCAGTTGAAAATTTAATAACTAGGTTTTAAAGTTAAACTACTTGCTTGAAAATAAAAAATAAATTTTTCTTCCTTAAAAATGAACTTTTTGGTTGAAAATTCTGGAATTTTATTGAATATTCGTATTTTTTGGTAATAAATGAATATTTCTTTTTAATTTATCTTTTTTAGTTGAAAATTTTGTTTGTTTAATTAATTTTGTTAAAAAATCTTTTTTTCGGTATACGATTTAAAATTTTCGTAGTTTAAAAATTCAATAATAACCGGATTAACTATCGCATAACATTCCATTATGTACATTTCAACATTTACTCTGAAAATCACTTTTTTATGTTAATTTTTGGTTTATTACTGAAGTTTATAATTCACCACACAGCTACGTATACAATATTGGCATATTGGTAACTTGATTCGCTAAAAACACACAAAAAATCATTATAAACATAAAATGAGGTTTTATCGAAACGATGCGTTACATGCGGGGAGGGGGGGGGGGGACATAAACATGACAGTGGTTAACAACGAGGTGGGGGTAAAAATTGCTTTTGGGAGAGTGGGGGAAAATCGCATTAGTGGGGATAGAACCCGCGCTCGGATTAGGATTAACGGTATTATTGGGAGCGGTATTATTGAGAGCGGCATTATTGAGAAGGTACGCTGTATTCATTTATCCTTCACATAAGTTAAGCCCATTCATAAATATCAAAATTTCGCAAATATCAGAGAAAAAACTGAGGGTTGAGTAATGTTGCTGCGCATTATCCAAAGAGCGCGAGCCTATTTAAAAGCAAGAAATGCTATGAACAATCATACAGAAAAATATTTTTAAAAAAATTTTTTATTATTTTTAAAACAAAAATACATTGTCTGATAGAAATACCCAATTAAAAAAAAATGTAATATTAAGTTAATATTTCAAGTGTATATTATATCATTTTAAATAGTACCGCGCTTTTATAGTAGAGGCGCAGTTGAAAATATCGGATTTTCAACATAACCTCAAAAATTGTCATGTTTCATATGAACTATGTTCCTTTCAAGATTAGTTATTTTCTATCATTTTAGTTTCTTCATTAAAGTTTCTCCAGTGACAAAAAAGGGTTCCTTTTGAACCAAAAATTAGTTGTAATAGAAACCCTAATTTTTTTCTCTGTTATTATTGTATTATTTCAAATTTAATGAAAATGTAAAAACCGCAGTTTTAAAAGTCGGATTTTCAACATAACCTCAAAAACTGTCATGTTTCATATGAACTATGTTTCTTTCAAGAATAGCTATTTTCTATCATTTTAGTTTCTTCATTAAAGTTTTTTCAGTGACAAAAAAGGATTCCTTTGGAACCAAACATTGGTTCTAATAGAAACCCTCATTTTTTCTCTGTTATTTTTGTATTGTTTCAAATTTAATGAAAATGTCAAAATCGCAGTTTTAAACGTCGGATTTTCAACATAACATCAAAAACTGTCGAGTCACAAAAAAGTTTTCCTTTGGAAACAAAAATTGGTTCTCATAGAAACCCTAGTTTTTTCTCTGTTTTGTTTCAAATTTAATGAAAATGTCAAAGCCGCAGTTTTAAACGTCGGATTTTCAACATAACATCAAAAACTGTCGAGTGACAAAAAAGGGTTCCTTTGGAACCAAAAATTGGTTCTCATAG
>JAAAKG020141846.1:0-11758 GCA_010014905.2 Druon quercuslanigerum | reverse complement strand
AAAAATAATAAAAAATAAAATATTCCATTTTTCGGTCAAACTATGCAAGATACGAAGAAAGATGTAAAGACAAAAATCGTGTAGCCAAAAAATATCTACAAATTTGTTATGAATCACTTTTTAATAGGACGTGTATATGAAAATTAATTACATGTTACATTCACATTGACAATGTGACTTGAAAGCGCAAATCATTTCAATAATTATTTGCAAATTTATATGCATATATTCCAAAAACGACTTAGATACTATTTTCCCCCCTTTTTCAGATAGTCAGAATAAATCATTCTGCTTGTATAATTTATGGGAAAGGTACAGAAATATACGCTGAAGTAAAGGAATTTCCTTCTTCGCTTGAAATCAAATACAAATTCAGTCATTTGTATATGAACAGAAACGAGCGAGGAGCGCGACTTTTACATGATTTTTAAACTAAATTCGAGCGTGAAGCGCGAGTGTCTTGATGAGAATGTGTTCCTTAAGGTTCCTTAAGAACCTTAAGTAAATTAGTTCTTCTCTTTGCGTAAAAATGACGTAATTGAACCAAAAGCATCTCATAACGATGAAGCTTACTAAGAGATTAGCTATTAGCCCGCGAGCGCGTAATAACGAGCACACGAAGTCCAAAAATCTAGATGAACCGCGTGTAAAGCGTGAGGCAAATATGTCCGAGCGCGTAGCGCGAGATGAATACCTACTCGAGCGTGAAGCGCGAGATTCAATAGGTTCGCGCCGTAGGCGCCCTCAAACTTGCGAGCGAAGCGAGCCGCGCGCGATGAGAACGTGCCCGCCCAGCGGGCACATTTTTTAACTTTGATTTGGGGTTTTAATTATAAACAAATAATAATTAAACGTCAGAGAGAATCTTTTTCTTTTTTGCGAATATATTTTTCTGAAATAAAAAATATATTTGAAACATTCTTTAAACTTTCTATATGGTGCTTATCAGCATTACTCTAAGAGAAAATAGTAATTAAAAAATGGTTGAAATAAAAATGACCCTGCACTTGCAACAAGTACTACGTCACTCTAATTAAAAATTGGATGAAATAAAAAGTGTTAAAAAATATAATTGGTTTGAACAATGATTTCTGTTAAATTACAATTATTACTGCCTCGCTCTAAGTGAAAAATTGAAAATTTGGAAATACGCCGCGACATTCTATCACTATTCCGAGACAACATTTCAAAAAGCAATGATAAATTGTCTAAATGAGTTATTTAAACATCTAATTAAAAACAAAAAGTTCAGCTTTATGCATTAGAAACAATTTGTTTTTTAAGAAACGGCAAACACATTATAATTAGAGATAAAAACTCGCAAAACCCTATTCTTCACTTATGGGTTTTTTGGGACCCTATGAAAAAAAATTATGAGTTAATATTTAAAAAGTAATTATTTAATCGTATTTTATGGCTGTTAACCTAAATGTTCAGTTTCAACTCGAATTCACGTAATATTGATGATTCTGGATCAAACTGACAAAAAAGTATTTTTTCTCTTCAGAGATATGTGTTGAAATTTATGGGGGTTGCGGAACCTCTAAATATAATTGAAAAAAATTAATTTATTATTTTGTGCATTTTAATAGCCCTCGGAAACAATTCGTTTTTATACTTTTTTTAATACGCTGAGTTTAAAAACGTTTTTTGTTCTCTTGCATGCGGCCCCCGTGACCCCTCAAATGAGTCACACATATGCAAAGTGTGACACCTTGTTTTTCCATTAAAATATTTATTACCACATACATGCAATGGGGTACATTTTCTCTGTTACAAAGCACGGTATTTTGAAATCAAAGCGGTTGTATTCCATAGGAAAAAGGCGCTCACAGTTGATTTTAAATTAATCATCTATAGAAGATTTAACTTTTTTTATTCCTTCAACTGGATATCTTTCCCCTAGACTTATTTCGGCCAATCACTCAAAAGCATGCAAAGTATAAATGATATCATTTGCCTGTATAAGCATGCTGCAGATTTCATACTCGCTAAGAAAATCTTCAGTTTTCAAAATAATTTTTTATTCCACAATTGAGATGCCGGATGCGGAAAGAAAATATACAATAATTTCGCAGATGATAAGAGGGCTTTTGAATATCGTCTAAACCCAAAGTAAAAGACACTTTAAAGAAATGTTATGTATCTTCATATTTGGAATCTTAATTATTTATTAATAATTTTAAATGATCTTTCACTTATTGTGCACTGACACACACACACATGCAATATTATTTATAGTGTATTTTACGACAGACAATGAATCTGCACTATTTTTATATATTGAAATTTATTGCTAAATTTTCATGTTTTCGAAAAGCAATGCTGACTATTTATCAATATTTGTAAATATTAATATTAAATATTGTAAATATTTATTTTTTGTCGGTAGAAAATTAATACTTTTCTTTACATATTAATTACAGAATAGGTTTAAAGTTAAACTATTTTCATAAAAATTAAAAAAATCCTTTCTTTCATGAAAACTTAATTTTTTGGTAACGAATTCTTTAATATTATTAAAAATTGGTCTTTGCTAGTAGTAATCTAATTTTTTAGTTTAAACATGTAGGTTTTTAGCTAAAAATTCATCCTTTGTAGTTGAAACGCCAAGTTTTTGGTTCAGAAGTTTTGAATTTTATTAAAAATTGGATATCGTCTATTTCGACGATTTTTAACTCTTCAAATAGCGATGACAAAAATATTATCTAGTACAGTTTCGATAGGGGGTTTAATGCCCTTTCGATTGGTTCTACGCATTTTTTCAAAAAATAAATATTTGACCTTCAAAAATGAAGGTCAGTAGAAAATTTGACTTTTTGTGGAAGTGAGGCAGGTTTGTTTGCTATTTTTTGGGTCTTAAAAGAAAGCTTAGGTTTTTTCCTATAGGACTATGTAGATTAGAAAGTAGCATTCAAAATTTTAATTTATGAAAATAAGCGTTGAGTACTCCGGTATGCTCATGGCGCTGGCTTTCGAGCCCCGCGGTGCATCGTGGTGCCTCATGGTATTGTTTTTACGAAAAGCAATAATATATGCTAGTATATTTGATGGCTTTCTGCTATTACTCAACTTTCGACAATATAGATAAAACCTTCACATAACTCACCTTCAATGTGACACCGTTTTGAAACCCAATTTCATAATAAAATATAAGGATTGATTAATGCTGGTCTTATATCGTAGATTTTTTTTACTTCTAAGAATGTTTAGTGATTTGCCATCTAGTGCATAAAATTTGAAACTCATACCTATGATGACCGCGGTCTTCATTTGTTTCGTATTATAATATCACGAGACAGAATTCCAAATCCAAATGACAAAAATTTTCCCCCATAAACTACTATCCAATAGAACAAAACTTTGCCTAAGTTTAACTTAGATCTGACAACTTTGACATTTTAAGTGACCCACTTAAAAACTCAAAGTTGTCAGACCTACTATCTGTTTCAAAAATTCTGGCCCCTCTACAAATCATTGAATAACTCAAGTCAAAAAAAATCGCTTATAAAACTGAGAAACATGTTGTTAATCCTCATTTCATTATGAATAAGTGCAGCATCATTTTACCGCGATATGTCTACAACTTTTGATGCGAAACTGCAAAGAGGGTGAAAAACGGGGTTAAAAGTACCTTTTACAACTGGGTCAACTTTCGAACGTCGTGTTTCGTGAAAAAATGCACGAATTGTGTTGAAAAAAATCAAGTAGTTAGCTTGAAGTTTCCTTGAGAAGAACATTTTTGAAAAATTCGAAAATATTTTTAACTTTGGTGTCCGCAGTAATTAAAAGCGAAGAATGCTAAGTCAGCTTCTAATCAAGCCGAAAGGCTCTACTGAGGCTAACAATTTTTCAAAAAAATCGACAAATTCAATGGTGGGTTTTTAAAAAAAATGAATTTGATGAATAATTTCCTATCGCCCATTTTTTTTCTGTTTTTTTTACGGCAGTCGACCTCAAGTGTAATCGATACCTTGAAGGGGTGTCAACCACTATTGTCAAAGTCAGTTGACCCACGCAGCCCATTCAACCAGACTTACGAAAGTTGAAGCAAAAAAAGACCTTCCTAAATTTCTGTTTAAAGACATCTGGTACACTTTATGATCCGATACCCTGGAAACCTGCTGAGACTATTATCTACTTCTTTTGTGCCTGCAGTCAAAAAAAAAAACGGAAACAAATAATGTGCGTTAGCGACTTATTAACTTAATTGACTGTTTTAAAAAACCCACCATTGAATTTGTTGATTTTTTAAAAAAATTGTAAGCCTTAGTAAAGCCCTCCAGTTTCAATAAAAGTGAAGTTAGTAACTCTGCTTTCATTTACTGCCGAAACCAAAGTTATAAATATTTCCAATTTAAAAAAAATGTACTTCTAAATAAAACTTCAAGCTAACTACTCGATTTTTTTCAACAAAATTCGTGCATTTTTTCACGAAATACGACGGTCGAAAGTTGACCAAGTTGCAAAAGGGGTTTTTAACCCTGTTTTTTTACCTTCTTTGCAATTTTGCATCAAAATTTATGGACATATCGCGGTCAAATGATACTCTACTTATTCGTAACGAAATAAGGATTAACAACATGTTTTTCATTTTTATAAGAGATTTTTTTTATTAAGTTATTCAATGATTTGTAGAGGTACAAGGATTTTTCAAACAGATAGTAAGCTCAATTACTTGGACTTGTCAGTGCGGTAGACCACAAGTAAACCCTGACCATAGACGCCTAGGTTAGTTCTCTGGTCACCCATCTGACCAGTATCCCGCGCCTAACGGTGCTGAACCTCTGTGAACAGATTTCAATGCACACTGGTACGCTGGTACTGGGGGAACCTGGAGAACGATGCGTATTTCCCGTTGCCGTACTGTAGTGCCTGAGTTTACGAAGTGGCTATTTATTCCGATAATGATGGCGAAAGAAAATTAACCTCATTTCGCCCACTATAAATATGTCGAGTTGGAGATGATTCAGGCATCTACATTACCAGACTCGATTTTTAATTTTTCAGAATCCTTTTTCAAATCTAAGAACGTTTATTGTAAATGAAATAAACTACAATAAACTACGTTTATGTACATCGTTATAGTATAAAATATGCAAAAAGAAAATTTCCAACTAAATGTCAACCAGCGTACTTTTGAAACAGCAGTGGGCCTCCGATACTCTTTCGAAGTCGAACGAACCACTTTTTTATCTCTAGACGTTTCGACTTTCGACACGGTATCGTAGTCCCACTGAAGAACTCAATTCAATTCGTGCTCGCGATCAGCTGACAATAGTTTATTTGTTTATGCCCCCCCCCGCCATAAGTGACGTAGCCTTTAGGTAAATCCCGCGTTTACGTTTATACTGATTTTATGTGGTAATAGCGAATCAAGTTTCCAATTTGTCTATATTATTGCCTGCGTGACCCTGTAGTGAATTACAAAGTTACATAACGATAATAGATCAAAAATTAAAACAAAAAAGCGATTTTTAGAGTAAGTGTTGAAATGTGCTTAATTCAATCACATGTGATAGTTCAGCCGAATATAATGGAATTTTTAAACTAAGAAAGGTGCATTTTTAACAAAAAATGAAATAGTTAAACTATTTAATTTAAACAGAAATAATTTGAATTGATAAAAAACAAACTAATTTTCTATAAAAAAATGGAATTCTCAAAAATAAAAATATCAAATTTTAATAAAAATTTTAAAAAAATGCAAAAACGTCCCTCACTTCCAAAAAAAGTCAAATTAGAAGAGTTAAAAATCGTCGAAATAGACGATATCCACTAAAAATTTCACCCTCTCTCCCTCGGTCAATATTTATCCAAATGACAAAATTTTCCCCTACAAACTACTATCCAATAGCACAACACTTTGCCTAAGTTTAACTTAGATCTGACAACTTTGCATTTTTAAGTGGGTCACTTGAGAAATAGCGCCCCATATATATATATACCCATATATACCCGATTTCCGTAAATCGTAAAAGATTATACTAAACTGTAGTATCGGTTATAACGTATTATGTAACTAATTTAATATAAGTGTATATAAAGCGCTGTATATTATATACATTATTAGTATAATATAGTAAAATTTAGTTATAAAGTATATTATTTTTTATAGTTGCAATTAATATAAATTTAATCCATAAAATATATCTAAAATGAGAATGTAAAGAAAACCAAATTTTACCCGTCAACTTAATTCGCCTAAAAATCTGATTTCCCCAAACTGCAATGTGAGATGTCATTTCTCGTTTCATGGAAATAGATACTTTTACCTAAATTTTATGAAGTAGATCTGTTTTCTTTTTCTACGTGTAATCTTTGTGTGATTCCCGTAAGATTTTTAAATCCTATGAAAAAAAACTTTATTCATGTCAATCTGTAGATACCCTGAAATATTTTCTGTTATCTTTTATCGTACATATTATCTCTGTAATCTTGTGTACACTTTTAAAATTCCCTGTAATCGTCCTGTAATCGGGTTCGCGTCATGTAGTTCGCGGCAAGTAGCTTGCGGCAAATGACATTGCAGCATCTCTTATTTATCTCTTATTTAAAAGTAATAAGTGGCAAAACTTCCAAATCCACCAAATCTCACCTTTCAGCACCCCATTTAATCCTTTCCATTTCCCTATTCCATCCAATACCCATTTTACCAAAATTTTGTTCGAAACAGCACAAAAAGTATTTCTAAAGTTTAAAAAAAGAAGGGGCTACAAAATCCTTTGTAAAATTATTTTGTTCCACTTTAATATATATTTTTACCATTGATTAATTTGTTTATAATCCAAAATATGAAAGATATTACCAGTGACATCGATTGATTCTAATTAAGATACACCACGTCTTCTTGGCATTTTTCCTAGATTGGAATGAGTCACACGCACTAGAATTTAGGAGCTTTAAAAAAATCTCATAAGATCTGAGAAGGAATGTTTAGCAATTACTACCGAGCAGGTGAAGCAAGCACTTATGGGAACAGTTTTCTACTGGAGACCAGAAGGCATTAAGAACTTCTGGGTTGAGAAGTTTACTTCTACACACCAACATCTGATTCACATCTTAACCTGATATTTGAAGTACAAGAATCCTATTCCGCAGTGGCTAGGTTTAGCAAGCACTGTACTTGCCCATCCCAGAGAATTACAAGCCAATAGCTTGTCTGAGCTCACTGTATATTATATTTTGAGCTATTCTAAACGGCAAGATTATTAGAAGAATTAATCCTGCGTAAAGAGAGATGTACGAACAACGTGGCTTCAAAAAATTTGTAGCAGGCTGTTGAGAGAAACTGCTTATTTACAGGTATGTTTGCGAAGACGCAGAAGTCGAACAGCGCTGCCTCCCATAGACTTATCATCTGCCTGTTGGAAAGCCTGAAGGTTCAACAACACCTAGTGAGATGCATCGAGAGATTCATGTCCCTTTGGAAAACTAGATTTCACAGTCTTTCAGGGCGACACCATGAGCCCTCTGCTCTTTTGCATAAAACTTCTGCGATTATCCCTCGAACTAAGCCATTTTCCAGGGTACCTCTGCGGCGACACTAATGACTATCTTGAGCATAAGGTGACCCATTTATTTTAAATGGATGACCTAAAGATCTTTGCCTTTACTTTAAGGAAACTTTAGAGTGCTCTAAATATCGTCGAGGAGTCCATAACTTTAGATTGAACAAGTTTGCAAAAGTTTTCTGAAGCGAGGAGAAATGACTAACGTTTTCTGATATTCCCAAGGAACCTGAGCTCTTCACAAAAACACCATACGACATCTTGGCACTGGAGAGACCTATAAATACCCAAGGGTATACCTGAAAGCCGCATTCAGGACATAACATAAGTGATGGAGTATCTCCTAAGTAGATGGGTGATTCTCTGTATTAAGGTCACTTTTGATAGAAGAAACTTTTTTGGCAAAAATATTCTCAAATAGGTTTTTCTTTGGCGACTATTTATTAGTGCTAGAATAAGCAACCATTAAAATATTTAAGCTTAAAATTTTTTTTTCAATTTTTTAAAACAATTTTTTGACAGGGTTATCGGTTTTCTTTTAGAATTTGGATTCATGGACCGATTTCTATAGGAACGAGTATTCTAAAGTTTTTTCGGGTTGCTGATTTCGAATTTTATAACAGAATTTCAAAACCCAAGATGGCTGATTCAATGTGGCGGCTCGAAAATTTCAAAACACTCAACATTTTTTAAAATGGGTATCCTAATGTTTTTAGGTCGCTGAATCCAAATATAATAATAGAATTTTTAAATTTAAAATAGCTTATCTAAAATAATGGAATAAAAAATTTTATTCTAATTTTAATTTTATTTTTTAAAGTCCTTCCGCATTTTGGGTCGCTGCACCTTTTTTAAGAAACACTATAATTTATTCAAATTAAAAAATATAAATGCATTAATTTTAAATGCTCTCAAAACATTATTATTTTACAAATTTTTAAAAGTTCGAATGTTTTAACAGTCTATTAATTGTTCGAGGTTTCAAAAATGACTAAAAAATACATTTAAGTAATATATTTTATTCTAGTGAAATAAGACATTAATTAATTTACCAAATAAACAAACTCCATCCGACAAATACACTAAAATGCGTGTAGTCGAAACCGTCGAAACTGAAAGCTCAGTGCCGGGTCACAGCTCATGGAGCGAGGCCCTAACTTATTATTCATTTTTACCTTCGAACATCTCCATGACAAAATGCATTAGATATTTCATTGCTTAACAATTTCAAGTATTTTAGAATAGAATAATGTTAATAGGATACTTTGTTTGATGAACAATCGTGAAGCGCAAGGCTAATTTATTTTTGTTCCACCCCTGACTTTGCATTCTAGGACATGTAATGACACCAACTGTACTTGTTTGAAAGGTTTAATTAAATAATCCTTTGAAGAAATTATTCACTATTACTACCTTTAAAGATGTGTTAGGTTATAATTGACATATTTTCCCGAAAAATATGAAATACACTAAAGTTTAACACGTTTTAGGTTAGTTTAAAAATAATTCTTTTAAATTTTGCCGTCCATTCATTCACAGATGTGATAATTAGACTTATTTATTAAAGAATTACATTAATACTGGCTAAAATAACAAAACAAAAATCTTTAAAAACTCATCATATTGTCATTACACGTCTCAGAAAAAAAGTTAGGGGGAAACTTTTCAACTTAAAATTCTCTCGTCTTTAAGCGTGGTAAAATAAAAGTTTATATAATAGTATTTCTTAAGACATGCTTTTAGAAGGTACCAGTGAGAATTTATTTCTTATTATCCTTGGTTTCGAAAATCCTCCTCAAACATAGCTATTTGTAAGTGGGGAACAAGGAAAAGGCACTTTTTAAAACATTCAATGCTTGTTTAATATATTTTTTGAGTCAAATAATCTTCATCACTGTTATGCTTCTTGTCCATGTTATCAAAACGAATAAGTTTACCAAACTCTAAAGAAAATCAATAAACATTCGCAAAGATATTATATGGGGAATCAAAAGTAACCTTTATATGGAGAATTGCCCAGATACAAGCTTCTTATTCAATAGATTTAATCTTCCAATCGGTCGGCATTGAACAAAGTATTTGTGAATAACATGCTTGTCCTCCCGGTTCTACTCTACTCGTTTGGGGTAGTTGCAAGTGCGAAGTACGAGCTTACGCCCTCGCTATCCGCACGCGTAATATCATGCATATGCAGAAGAAAATGCATAACCCTTCTTCAGTTTTGCGATTGTGTCTTCAATGTCTTTACAATCGAATTATTCTAGGTACAACTTACATCTTCGAAAATGGAAGAGATCATCTCCTAAATATGGTCAGGATTCGCATATATGAGATTTCCTTTCCAAAGCCGTGGAACAAACGGCCGAAACCCTTGGCCTGAATGCCATGCATAATCAGAAGAGTGGAAAGTGCCTTCGTCCAGTAAGATTTTTCGCTTCTAAAAGGCCGAATTAAGAAAGCAGAGGATAAAAACTATCGGTAATAGCTCCTCGATATGAGAATACACGAAAGCTTTGACAGAAACGTAGAAAATCAGCCCTTGCCGAAGGAGCTAACTTTTGCATTCCTCAGATCAGTAGGATTTAAATGGATACGGGGGTTTTATTTTTCCGTCCCAGACGAGTGTAATTTCCACCTTAGTATGTCTAAGAGAAGGACGTATCTCTACAGACGTAAGCCGCGCTGAGAGTAATTTATTACCATCTTTCTCGCTCCTACAGTGTTGGCCGCGATGCTGCCCTGCTGAACGCTGCGAGGCAGACAGCGTGCATTTTCTAAACCGAGAAGTGCCAAATTTTCTGCAAATACGATTTCCGTACAGTAGTCTCCATTGCTGTAGCGACTGTACACAAAATATTCGGTTTAAGTGCTCTCGGAGGTCTGAAAATATCACTTTTTTTAACCTTTGTGGATTTCGCGTGCGGAAGGGAAGGAAAGTTTTGTGTTTCAAATGTCTAAGTGAATGAGGAGTAACTTCAATATTAAAAATATTATTTATTTAAATAATCAAGCAAATGAACGTTACAAGAATAGAATATGCAAAACCGAAATCGAGTCGTGAGACGAAGTAATCTCGACGGGGTCGGTTGTCGAACTGCCTGCCCAGGCAAAAGGCTTCCCGGACCAGACCCAAGGGTCAGTGTGGCTTTTCTGACGGAAAAATTAACAGTACTTTAAACGACGGAAATGTTTACAGAGGAATGTACATTATCCCAGTCCCAACGCTGCGCCTGGTTTGCCAGATGGGCCAATTCTCTAAATTACTCTACTGTACTCGAAGTCGCCTTGTTTCCGCTTTCGAAGAGTTTGCCGACTTTCTACAATTTTATACTTTCGAACTAAAATATTTTGAGTTACGCTACGCTACATTACCCCCTTACCAGTGATAACGCTACATAGAAATAAAAGGATAATGCTATTGCTAAAGAACGTAATGCAAAAATGTTACTAATTGACGTTAAATCGTTGCGAAATACAAATAAACATCTTAGTTTAAAAACCAGCCTGCAACCGTTCGAGAAAACGAATTCTTCTGCTGGATCGTGTTAAGCCAGTATGTTTCTCTCCTTTCCGTGGTTGCACTTCTGGCTGCTGAGGTTGTCGTTCCTCGTCGTTGTCATCGTGGGCAGCTTCTTAATCAGCCTCGCCTCTATTTTCTCTTGTATCTTCGAGGGCGAATGCTGGTTTTAATCTGTCAATTGAAACATTAAATGTTTTTTCTTTCATTAAAACTGTGTAAAATTTTTTAGCACGTTCTACAACTTCAAATGGTTCATCGTAGGTTGGTTGAAGCGGGCCTCGCACTGCGTCGTGTTTAATGAAGACGAAGGGTGAAGATGATAATTCTTTAAAAACGAAAGTCTCTCTTGTCCCATGTCTTGTTCCCGAAACTGGTTTCAAACGGCTCATTTTTCTCCGAAGGTCCTTTATAAAATCAGAATTGCTTTCCTTTCTGTCGGTTTGGAAAAATTCGCCTGGTAATTGAAGAGTGCTGCCATACACTAGCTCGGATGAGTTCGCCTTTAAATCCTCTTTTACTGAGGCTCGAATATCTAAGAGAACACCTCCGCCCATCCCTCGTTTTCGTGACACTTAATTGCTGCTTTTAACTGTCGGTGCAATCTTTCGACCATCCCGTTTGCTGCTGGATGATAAGCTGTCGTACGCAGATGTTTAGTTCCTATCGTTTGGGCCAGCTCTTCAAAAAGTTTTGACTCAAACTGTCGTCCTTGATCGGTTGTAATTTT
>JAAAKG020141845.1:0-11758 GCA_010014905.2 Druon quercuslanigerum | reverse complement strand
ACCTTATCATCTGCGAACGCTAACCCACGCACCCTTACTGTTTCAAGATCCACACCTTCTTCGTCGAAAAGAGCTATCCTTGTCTAACACCTTGTATAATATCGAACCAGTCACTCAATTTCCCATTTACCCTTATACATGATTATTTGAAATCCTTATAATGTTGGGGAATGAGTATCTGCATTCAATTTTGAAAATTATATGTAAATGCTTTTTTTTAATTATTGTAAAAGTTTATCAATAATGAAAATGTTCAGAACTTTGTGCACTGATTGATTTGGTTATTAGTAATTGATTAATTGTTTTACAATATTAAATCACGTAAAGATTGAATTATAATTTTCCTCGATTAAGTAGCATAAATAGGTTATTTACTGTAAGTTTATGTAATTGAATGTTACATATAATTTGTATAATGAAAGTTTATTTATGCTTGAAATGCCCCTATGTCAGTTATATAATTTTTATTTTACAAAAATAATAGTTTAATGCTTTTAATGTTACTAAGTTATCAATTAATTGTCAGCTCAATAATGTTATTCATAGATTTAAATTACATACATATTGACAATTAATTTTATTCAATTGAGTAACATAAATTAGCATAATAAAAGGTTTTTTAATTTTTGTAATGATATATTCATTCTACAACGTTTCTAAACGTAACATTAAGCAATAAATGTACGAATAGTAATATTTTTCAAGTGTAGAATGTATTTTTTCATTAATTCTCCATTCTTTTATCGGTTGACGACCTTTCAGTTTCACGAAATAATATAAAATATACAAAATGTAAGGTTGGAGTACTAGATTAATTTGACCTTAAATTTTGCATAGTTGATTTTATTTCTTGAAACTGTAATGTCAACCGAAAAAAGGATCAAACATGATTGCTCAAACGCATTCTACACTGAAAAAATATTACTGCTCATACATTCATAAATCACTTTTACCTTTAGAATATTAAATAAAGTCCTATGCACTTCCACGTAGAAATGCACCAACCATGCTAACCTTCCTGACATTTGCACCTATCCTAGCATTATCCTAACGTCATGCTAAAATACCCAATTTTATAATTATTTTTAATGTTTGTGACCAATTCTTGATTATCAAATGCAACTTTTCGCATGTTTCAGAGAAGGAAATGGTAGGTTCTTTTTTATTATAATTCGAGAACAAGTTTAGTAATACTCTATTATACCACTCTAACCTCAAAATCTCAACTGTGACATAATTTTTCGGCTTTCGTCGTATAAAATACTGTTCGATAATTGTGTGAAAGGTGATTTTTAGCACACTTGAGTTTTCTCACTCGCTTCGCTTGTGCGAAGAACGTCTCGTTCGCTAAACAATCACCTCTCACACAAGTATCGAAATGTACTATTATGCTCTTGGACCCAACTAAGACGAAACAAAATACTTTCGTGATTTAAATTCTGTTTCTGTGATACAAAAGCGCAACTTAGTTCAACTGATTTAGGTTATTTTATTCAAAATATGGAAATTGTAACGAAATTTCTTAATTACGCGTAATTGAACATCTCCGGATCAAAATGGGATACGCGTGGATTAAGCCTCATCAGTATTGTCCTGCAAGTCACTTTCACAAATCCTACGAATTTCAATTTTAAAAACTGATTCTTGTAGAAAATTTTAAGGCGTTTTCTTTTTATTTTGCAAAAATTTGTAAGTTTTGTAGTTTTTGAATAAATTGGTAAAAAAAAGATTTTTTAAAAACAAAAATTTGTAAACTTTTTTTACTTAAACTCATCCTAACGTAGTCAATTTTTGAAATTTTTTTATTATGTTGACAGTAAATTACGTGTTAAACTCTTCTTGAACTCTTCGAGAAAGAAAAAGGTGAATATTTTATAAGCAAGAAAGTTGTTAATTTTTCTTCAAGACTTTGTAGAAATCATGAATTTCAACCTTCAAGCGGTTCGTTTATCAAGCGAATTTCAAGCAGCGGAAAACTTTTAGTGACAAAGTTGTTTATTAAGGTTCAAATAAGGTTAATATCGCATTAATCGTTGAAAAATTATGAATGTTTTAAATTACAAGCGGAAGTCTTGACGTTGCCCTATGCACGTGCCTCCTTGGCTACGAACGTTTTGCAGCGGACGTGAAGGTCAAATCTGATAAAAAAAATAATACTCAAGACATCATCACTGAAATAATTGATTTATTAGACATTTTGAACATCAAATTATTCAAATAAATCTATATTTTAAACTACTTTTAATCATTTTCGTCACTTTCTTCAGTTTCTTCGGCATCTCGATTCTGTATTTTTACTTTAAAAAAATACTCCTCGAGAAATTCTTTTCATTTAGGACTTAAGTAATTATGCAGATTTTTTAAATCATTTACTTTCGCAGCTTTTAAACCAACTGGAGGTGTAGGACTTTTCAAAAGTTTCTCTAGTTTAAGCGTAAACTTAAAGAGAAAAGAGGTTGGATTTTGAAATTCTTAATTTTCATAAATATCCACTCTTCCATCTTTCTTAAATTAGTAGGGTATTAACTAAAATAAACCTGTCTCAAAAATAATACTTTTGCATGTATTCAAAAAACAATTCATTCACTGCTTCTTTGCTTTATTTATAGTATATTTTAGAAGAAAACTACAAACGGTCATTATTTTTCTTTTGGTATCCGACTTGACCTTCACGTCCGCTGCAACACGTTCGTAACCAAAGAGGCACTTGCATACGGCAGCAGCGTCAAGATTTCCGTTTGTAATTTAAGACATTTATAATTTTTTAACCATTAAAGCGATTGATCTAAAAATTTCCAGAAAACTTCTTTGAACCTGAACAAACAACTTTGCGACTGAAAGTTTTTGTTGCTTGAAATTCGCTCGATAAACGAAGCTTGTTTCAAGACATTTGAAAATGTAAGTTAGTATTAATTATATTGACAAATTCTGGAAATTGACTGAGTTAGCGCGATTTAAAGTGAAAAAAGTTTGAAAATTTTTGTTCTCGAAAAATCTAGTTTTTATCAATTACTTCAAAAAATGTAAAACCTACAAATATTTGCTAAAGGAAAAAAGATGTGCCTTAAAATTTTCTGGATTATAATTCTCAGGCTGAATCCACGCGTATCCCCTTTTGATCCGGAAAGGTTTAATTGCAAAAAACGGTTGATGCGTATCCTTGGAAATTTTATATAAATGTTTAAGGGCAGGCGGATAAAATATGACGTCATAACAATTTCTTTTTTAATTTTATTCCAATCTGTCCAAACGCAACGAAAAGGAAACAAAAAATTTTTTTTTTAACATAACGAAAGCAAAGTTTCGAACGGGTCCCTATTGTAAATAGGAGATTCCAAGCACAGGTATCATAGTCACTTACGAAAAATATTATATATACTGATGTCGTCTATTTTCACGACGCAAGTTGTTATTATATAATTGACGGTACTGTGGAGGGACTACGCGTAGTACGTGTGGGAATTCAAAATGATAATGATTAGCTACTCCATCTATCATATTTTCAATTCGATCACTTTCTTGTGTGTTGACTAAAATCATTCTTCCCATCCAATTAAATAATGGACGAGGATAACCATTGATGTTTGCTGCTACTATGTAAGGACCATCTTGAATAAAATTTACATGTCCTTCGAGTGGTATAAGATTATGATGATGATCTTCGTAAAAAGGAATATCATTCAAGTTCACAGGAAGCATTCCAGGTAGTATGAAATCGGATTGTGAACTTAGTTCTGTAAAAAGAAGTAGAAATGGATTATTCAATGCTAGCGGTACCCAATCGCAGCTAAGTAAAAAGCACTACAAATCTATTTTTTGAAAGAAACATGCGTTTTTAATGAAACTTCGCTGAAAGGTGTAAAACGAAAAATTATATTAATTGTGTTAGAGTTGAGCTTGATAAAGTAAATATTGTATAATTTTCAGTCTGGAGTCCTACTAAAAAGTCACACTTTTCACATTTTTATTGGCTACAAACTTTACTGGACGTACGCAATAGAGTGCCAAATATAAATTTAAATGTTTGCATTTTCAAAACGATACTTCCTAAGCTTCTTTCTTTAGGCGAAAAACTGCTGCCACCTATTTTATTTTATTTTTAAAAAATTTATTGGACGTGTCGGTTAGGCCGTTTTAAGTCTGAAAATGAGTTTTCTTGGTTTTTAATTTACTTTCAATCTTAAAGTAAGTATTTGTTATTCATTGAAGAACGAAGAATGAAAAAAATCTTGAAATTCGACATACACAAGCAACACGCATTTTTTATAGTTTAAATACTTTAATTATTTTTGAAACCTAATAAATTCCTTTAAAATTGTTGAGCTCAAAGTGAACCTTTTGAAATTTCTTTCAAATCCACTGATTTTAATATATCTTTTTCTGCATTTCAATTTTTTTATAAATCTTGAATTCTCCTAAATTCTCTCCAGTTTTACTGAAACCAATTAAATATTGTGCATTTTTGTAATTTTTGCAACTTATTTCGAATTTGATTTGAACTCTAATTAATTTATTCTCACTCATTCACTGCAAATTATTTCTTATTGTTTGTTAATTTATTTACAATTTTTATGAATTTCATAGAATTTTTCTTATTTTCTTCATAATCCTAGAAATTCACTTGACTTTAATTTAATTCATTGGTTTTTAAAATATGTTACGAATATTTTTAATTCACTTAAATTTCTTTCAATTTGCCCTGAAATCCGTGCACTCTTACTATATACTAAATATATACTAAATTTATATATACTAAATATAATAATATAATATATATACTAAATTCAATAGAAATTTTGTGGAATTTTTTAAGTTTTGTTTATTCACTAAAATGAAATTAAATCTTCTAAATTCACTCTCATTTTACTAAAATAAATAGACTTTTTTGGATTTTTTCAATTTATTTGAGCTTTACTAGAACTGCTTTAAATTCACTTTGAATTCTTATGAATTTATGCTTTTTCAAAAAATATTGGGTCCAATAGGAAAAATAGGAAGGTCACATTTATTGCAACTTTAATTTTAGATAACGCTATAATTTGAAACAAAGTTTTAAAAAAAGAGAACCGAAAAAAGTCTAGTCTCTAAAATGCTTTATTCTTTTACATGTCAAACAGACGTTTTAAACCACCTTAAAGAATAATTTCTCATAAATAATTTATTTTATTTTATAAAAATTATTACAATTAATGACAAACTTTTCGAAAGCTTACCCTAAATTTTAATAAGCAGAGGGTTCTTATCGATGTTTTGAGCCAAAGTGACCTTTACGACTATCAATTCCAGCAGATAAGAATAATCAAAAGTTAAAATACATCAATTATAAAAAAATGTTATGTTATTTTCTGAAAGAAATGCTTAATTATTATTTGCTATAGGATTACGGTTAAGAATTTTTTAATTAGTTAAAATCTATTTCCCCTCAAGCTGACTTATTTCTATGGAACCGTTAAGATAACCGGTAAATGAATACTTTTATGTTTAAGATAGTTGTTTGATTTTTGAATTAAATTTATTCAAGAAACTTCCATGCAGGGTATGCACCCTCAACCGTTTTCAGAATATTCGATTAATAAAACTTTTGTTTCTAGTAAAAAATGAAGGATGTTGTAATCCTGCTTCATGAGGAATATAAATTTTCTCCATAAAAATTCTTGGTCTACCTACACTACGTAAACATAATAGTATGCCTAAAATATTGAATCCATATGGCTGTAGATGAGCAAGAAACAGAATATTGTCTACCAAAAACAAACTATCCCTCTTTTCTTATTTTTTTACCATTTTACTAATTAAAATTGATTGTAGGATTACTACTTTATTATAGTTATTTATTTTTACTGTATTTTGCGAAAATGGGCGTTTTTAGATTAACGTACTCGTACACAAGTATACTGAAATTGAAAATACACTAAAAATTACAGATATGATATGTTTTTATTCTTACCAGTGGAACTAAAGAAAGCTGTTAAAGTGATAAGTGGAGTAACAGTATTGATCTTCATCTTCGCCACGTGAAAAAAAAACGGAGAACTGCTTAAACAACTTAACTGTAACGAATGTGTGATTCAATTTTTGTGACAGTATATACACAAGTCTATATCTTATTCCTCCTTCGAAATTTTATCACGAATTACAAAAATATTTGTTCTTATGAGTAATTGAAGATACGAAAATGAGAATTGATTAGAGACAAATTTTTCGAAATTCTAAAGTTAGCGCAGTAATATCTTCATTATCTCAACTTCATTAAAAAAATAAGGAGAAAATATTTACGAGTAAAACTTTTAAATAGGCTACTTGAGTAAAAGTTCTTCGACTTGAGTTCAAATTGTTTATTTCTTGATTTGGTTTCCAAAATATCGATGCCTGGCTGCATCTCAAAACTGACTGGAGACATAAGCGTTCGTCTTACTTTTATTTTCACGGCAGTTAAGATGACGTTTACTAGTCTCAAGCCGAGCCTTGTCTTGGCCAGGAAGATTTTTTATTTGTCCAGGCGCGGACCCTTAATGGTGGCGAAAAAAGTCAAGGTCATTCTTGGAGTAACTTTTAACGAGGAATCCAGTGGTGACATTGAATTTGACCTTAAGCTTTACCTTCAAGGTTATTCCAGGGTCAACTTCAAGTTTAGCTGAAGTTCAAGGTCATCCTTGTCCCATGACCTGAGTACATGTTTGGACGTCAAATTTCCCGCTCTTTCAATTGCCGATGTCAAAAATAGGGGTTCCCATTGGTAGAAAAAAACCTTGACCTTGAAATAACTTTGAAGGTCAAGCTCAAGATCAACACTGGATTCCTCGTTAAAAGTTACCTTGACCTTTTTGAAAAAATATTGTACGTGGAAAATTATTCTTCTTCTGGATTCGCGCCTGTACTTGTATCAAGACGAGACTTGTCTTGACTGAGATGATAACTTATTGACGCTAACTTGGCTCAAGACGAATCTTTTTCGACTCAGAAATAAGAGACAAATTTCTAAATGAAAAATCTGTAATTATTAAATTAGTTTTTTTTAAATTAAATAATGCAGAATTTGTGGCTCTAATCTGTTATAATACTTAAAAATGTTCATCAAAAAAATAAAAATTGCTACTTTCTATAAAGATCTACTAAGCCGTTAGATTAGATTTTATGACAGTTAGAATTACCCTTTTTGTTAGGACATGTATACACTCGAAGTTATAAGCCGCTCGTCCTGGAGTCATAAAAATTCTACTCAAGCGATAAATTTACGTCTTTAAGACATAGAATCTTGTTTCCAAAACATAAATTGAAGTCTGACTCCATGTCAATACTGACACAGCTTAAAGTCAAACTTCAAATTCAAAATTTCTTTATTAAGAGTAATTCAAGTCAAACTCAAGTCGAAGCCGATATATCATGACATATTTCTAAGTTATCGCCTAAAAATTGAGCAATAAGAATTCTATTTACCCAATAAACTTAATTTATGAAGATTTTTACTCGTGCCAATAAAATTCTGCCAAATTACTTTCATTTCTTATATTTTTTATTTTTTTTGAATATTATAAATCCTATTATATTCAAAACAAAAAAATTCTACAACTAAAAGAGTGACATTTGTAGATAATTTTTGTTATTATTATTAATTAATTTTTTTATTACTATTAAGAAATAAATCACTGAAGAGTACTCCTATTGAGACGAAGCGTCTGACTAAAAAATAAATAGTAAGTTACTGAAAATTTAAACTCTTGAAAAAATAGCAAAAGGTCGAATTTTCAAATCATACGGGCTGAAGTTTGGAATTCCAAAATGGCATGCACGCTAAAGTTTGTAATTCCAAAAGGAAATAAGCATCAACGTTTGGCAATACAGAAGCACAGAAGTACCTACATTTGTGCACTGCAAAAGTTACGGCAAGAAGATTTAACGCAGTTTGTGAACATTAGTAAATTTTTTTTTTTGGCGAATTTGAAAATTCGGTAATTTGCTGTTGTCTGTGATTTAAAGATTCAGACATTTACTGATTTCGGGAATTTTAAATATGAAAAATATGAAATTTGGGCAATTTGAAATTTTGGGCTTCAAAGGTTCGGGTGTCAACATTGTTTTTCGTTTAATTTTTCTCGGGAAATTAAAAGTTTGTGAAATTCCAGTTTTATTAATTATTTTTTGGGGGTATTTTTCATCAGGCACTTTAAAAATTGTGATGATGTTTTTAAAATAAAAAATACTATTGTAAATGAAAAATTTACAAGAATAACAAAAAACATTGAAGTAGGTTTTTTATTTAGCACTTGGTTTATACTTTGATCATTACTATTTCTTTAAATGTTAATTCTTTCTAAACATATAAATCCTTTAAATAACACAAAGATTATTTCAGAAATATATTCAAAATTGAACAAAGTGCACTCTCAAGAATATCCACCTCTATAGAATTTACGATTTTTTCCCAAGAAAAGGAATTGATAAATGTGAAATATCTTAAGTGATCAAAGCTTACTTCAAAATGAAGATCACGGTTTTTATAAAGCAACCGCTCGATATTTTAAATGACCCATATGTATAGAAAGAAAAACAGTAAAAAAAAATTCATCGCTTTGAAATCATTGCGTGACTTATTGGTTTCTCAAAATTTAAAGAGGAGGAAGTCTTATTTTTTAAAGACGGAATCTGTTAAAAAATTTAAAAATGCATTTTTTCTAAGTAGTAGTTTCAATTTTAACCTCCTTTACGGCTCATTACAGAGAAATATGTAACACACAAAAAATCGGGAGAAAAAAGAAAGAGTCCAGCAAAAATAACCTCTCACTCTTTATCCACTTCTTCTCCATTTTTTTTTTCATATTTCCACAGACTAACATGTTTCAATGCCAATTCTGACTTCTGTATCAGAGATTATTTATAGGAAAACTATCAGTATGAATAATGGAAACTTTAGGTATACGACAAGATTTTTGGTCTAATTTTCAATTCATTGGTGAAAATTAATTTGCTTATATAAGGCTTTATAATCGAAAACCACATCTTAAATTTTGTTCTATTTCGAGAGTCCTTTTCTAAATAATTAGCTTTGTTATCCTGTCTCTTTATGAATAGTATCTACATGAATTCTTTTTTTTTATTTGTCTCATGATAAAGGTTCACGAAATCATCTCAATTAAAATTATAACCATATGTGATTCTTTATATGTTTTGAAAGGACAATGTGATAGATCGGATTATTATTTTTTTGTTTATCTCTCTTTCATTTAAGAGTTTTACACATTGCGCCTTATAAAAGTCTCAGAAGTCTCATATTTACTTTCTCAAATATGTCTTTTCCCAACTTTATAATGATATTACGCTCGGAATCCCTCCGATTTCAGTTTTAATGGAAAATTGTTATCTTGCATGTAAACTGTTAAACGCATTTAAGAGAGTATCAACATTGTGTGCATATAAATAAAGTGCAAAATCACCAACATATATTGCGTGAAACTCTAAATTAAAACTAATTTTTTCAATGGAGTGTTTATTTGAAATGTTTTAAAATGTATATATTACGTCAAAAGGAACCAGTGTCATTTGATGCAAGTCTTACATTTTTAATTACCTTTATGAAGGTTTTTATTGATATTTATGAAAGTTTTATGCATTGTTTAATGATTTTACTGACAAGTGACTATTTTACATTTTTAGTAGGAGAATCTATTATCGACATTATTAGTCGTAAATGCTAGTTTGTTTTATGAGCCTTGAGCAGACTGTAGTCTAATCTAAAGAGAGATTTGTATTGTGTCCTTATCAAAACTTTTAATCTTTTTAACTAAACATTTTTTAATCCTTATTTTCTCAAAGTCTGAGGCATATTTTTAGGATCTCCTAGAGTTTGAGTAACTCGATAACTTTCTTTTTCATTGAAGATAATCAGCATTTTCTGATTATAAACATTTCTGAGGATTGCTACTGTAATAATCCCGTATCAGTCTCTCTTACCAGTAATTCCAGATGATTGAAAGAAAATTGTTTCCAAGAAACCCTCCTTTGACATTTTTCCTAATAAAGTTTTCCGAATCCTATTGCTTAGTAAATCTTTAGATAAACCCATTAGTTGGGTCTAAATTCTTTCACTTTATTATCTCGTATATTGTAACATTAGCTCATAACCGTCCGTATATGAAAATTTTATTTTGATTTGTCAGCTTTTTTGTGTTCTGATTTGTGTACATAAAATTGTTCATAAGAAAATAGATTTCATTTCGATCCTAAAAGAAAAAAAGTTTGATTCTTTGCAGGCATTGTATGTAGTAGCGTTTAAATATAATGAACAAATTAAAGAGAAACCACATTGTGGTTTGAAAAATTCAATCTAACCGACGTAATTTATTAAGAAAATGTCGATTTTCCTGCATGGCAATAAATCAGACTTGTGAGAAGAACTGCACGTGAAATCCTAAGGATTATTCAGTTCACCAAGCCATGTTTCCGAGATTTTCTGTATTTGGGGTGCGACCCTCTCTGTAAACAAACGATGACCCCCGTTGCTTGAGTTTACACGAGGCTGGCCTTTCGATGAATATCGTATACTGTATAGGAGGGTCTAAACGTGATTCGTGGCAACTTGCACTCAAATTCAAATTACTCGCATTGCCTCGATGATTGTTGAGTCGCAATGCAGTCGTGGTGCATTATGTCACGCATAATGACGAACTCGCATGAATGCTTAGCATTTGTGGCGCTCACGCCGTTTCGGTCGCCGACAAAGGGTAAAATTGTTTCGTCATCCCAGTCGACTTTTTACACTCAAAAGTCACATGGCTTCAACCGCCACTCCATCCCTTTGTCCTTTTCATTGTAACTTGGAAGTGCTAGGTCCTGCTCTTCATCTTTTCTCGCACGAATTTAAGGAGGGAGTCGTAAATCTTTTAGGGTACTCTTCTAGTGCGGTTCACATCCACACAAAAAAAAGCGTTTGTGTGATTTTTGAATAAATAGAGTGGAAACACTGAATTAAGTCTGAAAAGAATATATGGTGATGTCTAGGATCCAGATCTTTCGAAAAACAATCTCAATTTTAGTATATGAGGGGGGAGAGGATTGATTTACAGATTAATCTAGAATTCCCATATTTCTGATCAATCTGTCTAGCAAACACATTGCCTACTGTCGGCGAGAAAATTCGAGTCCGCTTTTAAAGACAGTGAAGTTTAGCGTAGTCTTTCATTAAAAAAATAATAGGAAAAATCTACAAAAAAATATAAATAATTGTTCGTTTTTTGTAAATAAATATGCAATTAAACTATCTCTGGTTCTACTGAAAATATCGAAGTGATTTAAATTGGAGGTAGTTACTTGGACTATCTGTAATAACTTCCAATTTGAAAGAAGTATGTGCTTCTTGTTTTCTTCATGCAAATTGCGATATTGGAAGTCAGTTTTTTATACGGGAAAGCAAGTGCCAAAAACCAGCGTGGTACCGTTTTTTTCAGTGGCTCGTTTTGGGTTTGCCTTACCACATGCTTGAAAAGCCTTGCCACCAGGCTTTGACCAGTGCCGTCCTCTTAAACTGTGACGCCCCTCGAACCTCAATTTACGTTTTCATTCGTAAAATAAAAGTAGTATGCAAAGTGTGATGATATTATTTTAATTAAAAACAATTAAAATTAGTACAGTGTGCTTACGGTAACTTTTGTGTTTTATATTTTTCTTTAAGATTCTTCATTTTAGTTAACAATTGAGGCACCGGATTGCAGAACTGCCTCTACGCTCGGCCCGTCTCAGCCCAGTAGGCGCAGGAGAGGGGATG
>JAAAKG020141844.1:0-11758 GCA_010014905.2 Druon quercuslanigerum | reverse complement strand
AATCTGTCTCAATCTTCAAAAATATCCTTATCCCCTTTACAATTTTACAATCCCTCAAACAAACTCTTTCAACCAAAGCCTTCTGTACACTCCTCCAATTCACTCACCTCAAATTTCACCACAATTATCGAAACTCTCAGCAACCACTATTCCCGCTACTTTACACTTTCATACCGGAAACGGAATTTTTTATGTGCTGACTGCTACCCAAGGATCATGGTACACTCTTCATCTTTATAAATATCAAGTCTTAATTCATCCACCAATCATTAGCTTTGCTTCTTTTTGAAAACAAGTTTTTCTTCTTCAATACTACGGCTAGATACATGGCATTACGATACGTTGTCATTTTCTAGCGCTTTTCTCATGCTAATCCCTCTCACGTGTCAGCACACCAAATTATTTATATATTGGGATACGCAATCATTTTTAGACGATATGATAATGCTAATCCACCTTATGGGAAATTTTCAGTTTTAAGGGTGTATTTTTTGGCAATTTGATATAAGATAGTGTAGCCAGAAAAAATCCTGGCTCTGGTTTCGGTTTTTGCAGGTCAAAATACATAATAATCCATACTTATAGTCTTTGGTACAGTCGACTTTTTTTAGTATGTGCCTTTGTAATCGTGATAAGTGAGAAATTGGATTTTCAGATAAGTACAGCTGGAAGAAATTAAGAATGTTCAGCAAATAAACCTTTTTTTAGGAGATATAACTTGCCGTGCTCATTATAACCTAAAAATTTTGTAATATAATTTTGGACAAGCTACAGATGCCTGAAAAAGAAGTTAGAGCATTGAAAGTGTCTTTCCAGCATCGTCGTAATTTTCTGAGTCCGGGCATAAAAAATCGACACTATCAGGCAAAGAACACAGAACACAGAAAGAAACGCATGTAATCGATTAAAATTCAGTTAGAAGCATAAATTTTTACATTGCTCAAGCTGTCAAGAGAAAATTAAATTTAACATTGTCAGCGTAACTCACGTTTATGGCTACCAACTTGGCGCACAACAAAATGGTTAAGCCGAGACGTACGCTATCTGTGAAAATCACGATAATAATGGCTAAACCCACAGTGCCAACTTAAGACCACTCAACCCTACTTTGGAAATTTTTCTGAATTTCTCCAGTTTAAACATTTATTTTTAAAAACACTAGAAGCGTCGAGCAGAATTCTAAATACACCGATGGATGATAAAATTTACCATAGTGAGTCCAGCTTTCAAATTAGCCGATAATTTATATTACAAGAAATTATTAGTAATGCCAAAAAGACAATTATTGGCCATGAAGACATAGTGACTGGTATAGGCCAATGATTATTGATTTTTAAAACACAGTGGTGGTATCTAAATGCACTACACTAAACTAACCTACAGCTTTTTAAATACGCTGCCGAAATGTTTGCGCTTTATTCTGGACTCTTCATTAGTAATTTTGTCAGTTTTCTCCGTGAATTTTCAATCGCAAAAATTCTAATTTTCGAAAACATTGCAGATTATTAATCTAACTTATAGACATATTATATAATTATATTTACCAATAGAATTTAGGATAACCGCTAACCATAAGAGCAGAGTACAGGCAATCATCATATTTCCAAGTTAGAGGAAAAACCGATTAATGGGTTAATTGGAAGTTTCATTAGCAATGTAAATAATGGATGCTCTACTGCGTCGTTATCTTATATACTCTGCAATATAATCTTTATCTAGTGGATCAAAGACGTCACCTTTGTCCCTGTAAAATATTTACATTTGATAAGAATCAGTTGCAATGAAAAAAGATTTGGTTACACGTTTCTTTAAAACTGATATCACGTATATACTCTCTTATGTTTTTGGCTTAAATTTTAATTATTAATAACCCGCGACACAGTGATTCTATATACGTAAAAAGTAGTCATAAGTATGATTTTATTAATAAATTTTAATAAAAGGAGCCAAATTATGTTACTGGCAGATTTTTGGGGTAGTGGATTATGAATCCGATGTCGTACCCTTGCCCACGCAATTTCTTAATAGAAAGACAATGATGATAGCGTTCTTTATTATTTTACTGACAAGACATTGTTTTCTTTGTTTTATCGTGCTCTTTTTCTAAATTTACATACTTATTTGACCGATTTTCACTATATCCTAAGTAAAGTCCAAAATAAGAAAAAATATTCCTTACAATTAACTTTTTGATACTGGATCCAAATATCAAGCTGCAAATAGCTAATGTGAAACTTAGATCTACTATTCAAGTCAGAATTTGTCGCCAAAAAGATTTTTCCTCTTTAATTTTCTTTTCAAGTTTAGAATCTGTAGTTTTATTTCGGTACCCTTATAAAATATAGAACAAAGAAGCATTGTGTTCATGTTTTCTGCAAATGTAAGCAATCACCGAAAGTATCTTTTAAGTAATCTTTAGGTTCAGAAAAAAGACAACTAGGCAAACTGTAGCATTGATTTAAAATGGTTGAATAGCATAAACAAGAGAACGTGAAAGCGGGCTGTTCGATTTACTTGGATCAACCTGACACAAGAAATGTTTTTTAAAAATCAGACCTTAGTCATTATAAGTATTTGTATTAGAAAAAAATTAGCAAAAATCCATTCGAGAATGTAGTACGATTCTCTCCATTGGAATTTTCGAGATTCGAAATCACATCAGTATCTCTCTGGAAAGCCAGAACCTATTAAAATCCACTCTGCATTCACATCGCATCCTTGCTATAGGCTCACGACTTCCTTTATTCCTTCATCAGATAAATATTGCGCTCTCTACCTTAAAATAATTCACCCATAATTTGTGTTAAACCCTGACTCTCTTATTCCCTCCTCTCCATGATTCCTCTCCTGCCTTCTCTCTTTCCATGATATTTCTCTTAACCATTTCATATACCTTGCTACTCTGTGCATCCATATCACTATTTATTCCATTTATTCTACAATACCTCTGCATTTAAACTGTGATCTTCCCAATACCTCGCCTGTTTCCCTTCTCCCACCAATATTCTCTAACCATGTGTCCTTGCTGACAATAGAATTTACCGTATATCTTGCCAACCCCAATTTCTACTTTACATACTTCTCCATTAAACTCTTTACCTTTACATTCTGAAACAGGAAGCTATCCTTCCACCAACTTTGTTGAACACCATAACCATACTCTTTTCTGCATTCAGCTATACCTTATTCTTATCCAGGTAGTTTCTAAACTTTTTCATCATCTACATCAGTGCATCCTTGCTCTTAGCTAGTCGCAATGTGTTATACGCGTACGCAAGTCCACAAGACCTCCCTTACACTTTCTACCAGCCTCTCTTCATTCTCCTCTCCTCTATCGCCTCTCAAATTTAACAACCGTCACTTCCCTCTTCTTTCTTCCCTCCAGCGTAACTTTCCGTATCGTGTATCTCACCCACCCTATGATTTGTAGCAGCGTTTCAATATTATTTCTCCTGTCTGCATTCTCTTTTTTCTTGATTCTCAACACCAATGCCATTATCACTTTCCTATCGGACCTTAAATACTTTTCCTTTCTACCTGCCTTCCACTTTATCAAGCCTTTATTCCTTCCCTTTTCTTCCATACCCTAATCTCCCCTTCCATCATTTTAAATGATTTTTTCTTCCTTACCAAGACTACCTTACTCTTTAATCCTTCTACTTTCTCTCTTAGCTCTTTCCTTTTACATCAAACACTCCATTTGAAGGGTGGAGGTAACCTACGTGCTTTTCCGATTTTCTTAAACGAACTTTCTACTGCGGTCTTCTCTGGACCCTCTCGCCTCTCTATCTTACTCTTCAGGAGATCCTCCCCCCTATTGCGATAGGCTCCTTTCCCCCAGCCTTCACGCTTCCTCCGGTCAGTATTCTCGCTGACCGCCTCTCGCTCTTTCGTCGGAAACTGGGACCTCTCCAAGCAAACAGTACCTTCTGCCACCGACAGGTGTCTCTCAAGACTATTGCCGTGCACCACCGCAAATTCTCCTTGTATACTACTTTATTTTTCCTCTCACAGCCACTACATATACTTCCTACTGCCCCTAACATCCCCCAACACTACGAGTACCACCCTTGTTTCACTCGAATGTCCTCACTCCTGACCACGAACTACCTCGATCTCTTGGCAACTTTACCTCACTTTCTATATTCTGCCAAATATCACCTCACAACTACGCTAAAAATTTATATTTGTTTCCCCAATTCACCCGTCACAACGATACTCACCACATGAGTCGCTTGCTTCTGGAGTTTTATTCAGCTATATCTCTTTTTACTGTCCTGCAGAGCTTTTTTTATTCTCATCATACTGATTCGATGCCATAGTTAAAACAATTTTTTTACAAAAGACACTCTTTAAAACAAATTACTATATCGAAATATTATTTACTTATTAAAAAAAGGAAACAGCAGAGTCGTAGGATTTGTTTTCCCTGGAAAAATAAGCTATGATTTAATGAATCTAAATCATTTTTAAATAGTTAAAAAATTTTTTGTTTTTTCAGCAATCTGATTTCCGGGACGAACAATACCTTCAGAAAATTTTATTGTTTTCTGGAGACTAGAAATGTGACTGTAGGCTGCGAAATTTTTTTTAATGGTAACATACTCGTCCCCAAGTTTTTAACAACAGTGGATCAAAATTAAAGGAGAAAATTATTTCTGTTGGCCTTTAAGGGCATGTAACAGGCTGACGTGTATTTTATTTTGTCTAAATAGTGCATTTTTATTTATTTGTAACAATAAATGCAATAATGAAAAGGGTTGCTATGGCATAACCATAATAAAATTCAAAAAATTGCATTTCAAAAATGGATCCACATCAAAAAAAAATTCGCGGTCCTAATTATTTAAATGTAAATTATTATTATAAAATAAGTAAGGGATATTAAATATCTAGGGACTTTCGTGAGTGTCTTTACCCATCCAAAATTCTAATAAAAAATTGAAAATTCATATTCTAAATCAATTGTGGGTCACATGAAAAACGGAAGTTGTTTCGAATTTGTCACTCACCTTTTTTCAAGTTCCTAATTTAAAAAATATATATTTTAATTTTTTTGCGTAGTTATTTCAGTTAATATTATGCACACATGTTTTATAAACGGTACAAGGAAAAATCTTTAATTATCTAAAAGAACTGTTCAGGTACGTATTTCAAGGTAAAAAATGAAATAATAAAAACAAATAAAATTGTTCTTTATTGTGCAACATCCGAATAAGCGAATTCGCTTCGAAATATAAAAATGATTAAAAAATACCTTTAATATATTAGAGTTGAACATAATATAGAGATTGGTGTTAACAAATCTATTATGTGAATTTTAAAAATTATTTCACTTCAGGCAATTCTGAGTTTGAAAAATTAATAACTAAACGAATATTAACTTCTTTATTGGTACTTTTTCTAAATAAAATTTTAATTATTTAAATTTGAATACGCTTTGAATTAATAACTGTTCAATTGTTATTTATACATCCGAATTCAAAATGATAAATGGAAAATTTAAATTTGTACAAATACCCAATTAAAATCTTAACGTTAATAATTAAAAGTTAACACTCTGATTGTTATGAAAATATCTCGAAGAAAAAAAAGATGTTTGAGTCATTCAAGTGCATTTTGAAGAGAAAGGCTTAGACTTTAAGGTGCTAGCTCTAATTTGTCGAAAAATATAATATCGCGATGCTGCATAACCTCAAACATATAGTAAGCTGAAATCGCGATTTTCGCACATTTATGTTAAGATATCTTAAAACCCTGACGTTACAGAGCAATTCTGGGGCCAGATTCGTGTTAGGCGCACTTAAAATATTCAAACAAGTATCCTCTGGTTTCTAGTTTTCAGACAAAAAACTTTACTGTATCTGGCACGGTATAATATACGAGAGATGTGATATTTCAACTGATTGTATAGATGCTTCTCTAACGATCGTGGCATGTGAAAAATTTTTTAACAGATTTAATAATGGTGTAAAGAATTGTGGTTTACACACGATATATAATAAAACCTTTTAAGACCAGAACTATATCACCTACTGGACAATCCGCCATTTCTTCTGTAGTCATTCCTCCAACCTCGCCGCTAATTGTGTTTATTTTCGCCCGTCTTGTCATCGTTAAAGTAGATGCATACATTGCACGAAAAATCGTGTGTTTGTTTTCTGATCTTTGCAATATTGCACAGACGTCGGCGTTCGGCGTTGATAATACAATTTGTTCCTCGGTTGGCATGGTTATAAAGACTCGATATCTGTTTCTCAAGCGAATTGTGGTATTGTGAGGAAAAGCGTATCTTCGAAGTTCGAATACCCGACTCGGATTGTTGCGGGGCCTGAGTCGAATGAATTCTAGCTCTTCAAATCTATATCCAAACGCGTTCAGAAAAGTGTTCCTGGGACGAGAATGCGACCTAGAATTGACAGAAAGAGCTGACCTAGGCCTGGCACGTGGAGGTGACTTGGACCTGATACGAATAGATGGCTCCAAAAGTGGTGGAGAACTGACAGAATAATGAGGCAGGGAAAGAGAAAGAGTCGTGTCTGGAGAATGTCTGCTAGAAGAAGATGATGGATCAGAGACGTCAACCTCAGATTTAGCATTACCGTCAGGGGAACGCTTGGACTGTGAACTGAATTCTGAAACAAGAAATGGATAATTATACTTTTTTTAGGTAGACAAACGTATTTTGGTACATTGCAAGTTGTAAGGTTGATATAATTGTTTTGTCAGTCGTTAATCTTGTAGTCTCTCATTAGACCCAAACTAGGTCTTGACATTGCTTTCCAATTTGTGAACCACTGTCTCCTCTACAGTGTATTCTTTGAAGATTCATAACTGATTTTGTGCATTCGCGTTTTGCCACAAATATTGCGCAGGAATTTCATGCCGATCGCGTTAACTTTAATATTATACTTGTCTCTTTAGTTCTAACTCATGCTAGCGTTGCAGCGTCACAGTCACAGTGGCAGTAAATATGGAATTAAATGTTCTTCCTTGAGCTTTGTCTGATGAATGTTTAGTTCTGATAATGGATCCTGCTCTATAGCTCCTTATTTATCTTTTCATTACCAAGATATGCGTACTTGCGATATAACCTTACCTTTGACCTTTCATCATATCGGACCAGGCACTTAGTTTCCCATTTACCCTTACATTGGCTTTATTACCCGCATATATTGTTGTTATTGCTTTGTAGGAGCGTTTTGTCTCAAGCTAAATATCATGTAGAACTTCTTCTATATCGGTAAATTTATTAACTCTTACAATCTATAAGGTATGTGATTTCCACCGTAATTAAGCATCTCAGCGTTAATACCGTATACACTAAGAGCCTTAAAATTCTTTCAATTCTTAATTACACCTCTAACCTAAGAAGGAACAGGCTCTCTTAACCGAAGTTTATTAAATGTTCTATTTCTTCCTTGCGTCTAGTATTTATTTTGTATCATATAGTACTTTAAACTTGCTACTTCTCATGTTGGCTACCTATGTACTACTATTTCCTTTTCGACTTCTAAGCCACAATTTTTAGCACAGTTTTTGCATTCCTCAAAATCTATCTGCATTTTCTAATTTTCTCACGTTTTATTTTATATTCATTCTTTGAGTCTTCATTCTTTTTGTGGACAGCTTCTCGAATTTGATGCATGTAATAGATGAACGTTGGTCAAAAACCTAAGACAGCTAATAAAAATTCTGCAAAAAAAAATTAAAAATGTAAACTCTCGGGAATTCCAGCTATCCACGAAAATTACCTGCATTATAAAAAATGGAGAAATTTTTCATGCCGCGAAGAATATGTCAAGAGCTAACTCTCCTTCTGAACCACCAAGCCTAATGATCATTAACAACAATTCCAAGTCAAATATTCTATAGGATCAAGAAACTAGTGATAACAAGCGCGAAAACCTCACAACGGATGTTGAATAAGATATTTTAAAGCACTGAAATTAGTTCCAGAAGTTAAGGGGAAAGGAGTTGAAAATTTCATTCAATTGATTATGCATGCAAAATACCAAAATGAAAGTAAGCGAAAAATGAAAAGGCTACGAAAGAAGTCCCCTTAGATCACTTTTTTCACTGTTGCGTCTTTTTCCTTTTCACTATTACCAAATCTCATTAAAAAAACATTTATAATATTTTTTAAATTAAACAATAACTGCTTTTGTTCTTTAATATAAAGTTGTCACATATATTCTTTTCTTCTCCCATTACTGTTACTATATCAAATTGAAAAATTTCCCATATTAACGCATGGTCAACACCATCTTTGTTCTTTTTTCCACGCTCGGATTCAACCAGATTAAGTTAAAAGTATTAATCGGCAATTAATTATTTCTTTTTTTTTTTAAATTAATTATTGGATTCTCTTTTTTCATTTGTGGGTATAGTCCTGTATTAGTAATTTTGGGCAATTTTGTTAGCTTGGTTGTGCAAAATGACGCGCAATCAGGATAGGGATACTTGGATTTATTCCTTAAATGAACCCGAGTTGCGATGTTTGGCCAACGAATTTTGCATTAACCTGACCAGGCTAATACCAGTACTGCGCAAACGCATATTGCGACAGGCTTAGAAATACCTTTCTTTTTAAATACTCGCGGAAATTTGAACCATTTCGCAACTTTGACAAACGGATTCGCGACAACCGCGAAAACGACTTTAACAATTACTACTGCTGCTAACACAAGTGCATCAGAATCAATCAGCAACGCGACCCTTCCGGCTATACTTCCGTCAACTTCGACCACTGAAATACTTTCTCGTTTGACATCCTTCCCGAAATACCAGTCTGCTCGACCGATTTTTAACGCTCCGGTAATTGATTTGAATCAATCGCCACCGGATTTTTCTCAGGTAGATAAAAGTCAATTCCATATTCCGGGATACTCTAGCAATGAGATATAGAATGCAAAATGGGATATCGGTACAAATATTCCTAACGATATTTGGAACTCGACGCGCTTACCACCAACCCTTACAAATAATAATTCACGTGGGCAGGCTAGCCCTGAAGTCCAACATTCACCAGTGAGTACACCAATCTTATTACCTAATTCAAGACAAGTTCAAAACAATACTAGGTTACCTCAAAATTCTAGACACGTTTATAATCTCAATCAAAACCGTGATATAGGTAAAACTATCTAACATTGGAATATCTTTTTCGACGGTTTCTCTGCTACAAGTTAAGAAAAATGTTTAATAAAAATTTCGAAAAATAGGGTTGGCTCACCGATGACGGATGCCGAGGCAATAAACGCGTTACAATCGTTATTGACAGGTCTGGCTAGATTGTGGTACCGAAATTTAGTTACGGAAGAAAAAGTTTAAAATAGTTGGACGGAATTTTAGGTCGACTTTAGAGAACTGGGTTTGTGTAATAAACTAGTCTACTCTGGTACTAGAAAAGAGAAATTAGATAATGCTCATCGCAATTGCGTTCTGATTATAAAAATCACATTAAACTTAGGGATGTATGGGCTTTCAAGGAATTTGATCATTTAGGAAAGGACTGAGAAGCAGAGTTAGTGACCTTTGAAGAATATAGGACACCTCCACCACCAGAATCCACATTTCTTATGGAATTCACGTATTAACCAGTAGACAAGTAGAGTCATTGCGCAAGAAACAAAAGAAGAACAAATCCTTTAATTCTGTGACATGCTGCAAGTTTTTTTGTAGCAGGGTCCTTCGCTGGTGCGGTGAGTCTGTGGCGACGTTTTCTTCACAGATTTCCTCATTCTCAGAAAGTTTTTTCGCGCCTGTCTAGTAATCCACCGATGAGTAAGAAATTAGCAGTCCGCAGATATCATTGAATCCGCAATTGTTAAACCACATTATGCACTTCGACGGCGCGAAATTGATTCTGGTATTGGTGAATACACAGTCTACCGCATTCTCGAAGAAAGTAATTTTCATTTCTACAGGATAGAGCTGAATAAAGAGCTGAGTAACCCTGATTTCGAGCAACGCCTTGCATTTTGGAATTAGTCAAGACGACAGGAAGAACAATTTCATCGAAACATACTATTTTCGGATAAAGGCACATTTAAGAGCGACGAGGAATTAAACGCGTGCATGTCCGTTATTTGGCACATAATAATCCGCATCGTTTAAAAACAATCGATCATCAACGGATTTGGAAATGAAGTGTATGGTACGGGATTATTGATGATCAAATAATAGGTTCGATTTTTTTTTATGGCGACTTACATAGCTTTAGATACATACAACTTATAGAACAACAATTGCTGATTTTATTGGAAAATTTTGATCTGCAATTACGCCGCGATATGTGGATTCAGCAAGATGCGTGTCCGTCGACTACCGCATGTTGCAGTCGATCAAGTTTAGATCGTTTGTTTTCCAATAGGTGGATCAGAAAGTACGGTCCTGTCAATTATGCACCTCAATCCTCAGATCTCACTGTTCTAGATTATTGTTTATGGAAAAGATAAAGAATTTAGTTTACCGCGAGCGCTTAACCAGAAGAGCCAAAATGAATCATAGAACTACCAAAGCAATTAGGTCACACGATGCAGCAGAAATTAGACGAGCTGTTGATAACTTTCAAGTCAGAGTTCAGGCCTGTATTTTGCAAGGTGAAGCGCAATTTCAACATTAAAGAGTTCGAATACCGGTTTGCAAATAATATTTTCGTCTCTCAGTTTTTTATAATGGCGTTAAATGGAAATAATATTTTTCAAAAATTATATTTTTAATGGAAAAAACTTCATTTTGTTCAGATGATTATTCTATTTTGTTTCTTTAGTAAAAATATGATTACTTAGTTTAGTCATTGCAGAAAAAGTTATTATGTGGTGATAAATCGAATAAAATGTAACTAATATAACACTACTAGACCTAATTTAAAAAAAAACATATATGCTTTGCATTAAATACTTAGTGACTTCTCAAACTAATACTATATTTTGCGTTTCTATTTGTGCTATTCCTGGAGAGCACGAGGTCTAGGTAACAATTTCACACTCTAAACATCACTATATACCTAGTTGTTTACTTTAGAAGAATTTCTCTTCTCTTGGCTTTTTTTCATATCGTGGGTTAGTTTGCTTAAAATGTTCATTTTCTTGTATTTTTTCCAATTTCGTAAATGCTATAACTCTGGTGCTTTTTGGGTTTATTGAAAATGACCTCACTTGTAGTAATTTTATTTAAAATGGCTGGATAAGGAAGTACATCCTTTAGTTTACGACACTGAATAAGTGTACCAAAAGCTAATCTAATAGATCCATTCTTTCAAAAGTTATTGTGCTCACAGGCAGACAGATTTACAGCTGGACATGCAGACAGCCACACAGACAGAAACATTCGTAAAACCCTGTTTTTCAGATTTAAAAACTCTCAAAACGTATAAGTTTGACAAAAACTGGGAAGGGGGGGTTTAAATTTTACACAAATTTTATACCTTCTCCGATCAAAAAATTAATTTTTTTGAAACCTTACACGCGAGACGAAAAAGAAGTTAACTTACAAAAGATGTAATGAGAATGTGCGCACACAGCGGGTAGATTTTTTTTCCTGTTAATGATGTTTTTAACGATGAAAACGAAAGCTACACAACCAAAAAAATAGTAAATAATATATTTGTAATAATAATAATTCACGTGGGCAGGCTAGCCTTGAAGTCCAACATTCACCAGTGAGTACACAAATCTTATTACCTAATTCAATACATCACTTATATATATATATATATATATATATATATATATATATATATATATATATATAA
>JAAAKG020141843.1:0-10340 GCA_010014905.2 Druon quercuslanigerum | reverse complement strand
TAATTGTGGAGGATAAATATTATGTTTTCCAAAAGTATTTTGGTAAATAAAAAGCTGTTGGAAATAATCATTAAAAATTGACTTCAACAAAGTTGAAGTTAATTTTAACAAATTAGTGGATTGTTAACGAAATAGTTGAATTTTCAATCTAATAAGAATTATTTCCAAGAAAGCCGTTGAATTTTCAACAAAAAAGGCCATTTTCAAACAATAAAGATTACTTTTTTACCATAATTAATAATTATTTAGGATAAATATTATTTTTTCCAAAAGTATTTTGGTCAATAAAAAGTGGTTGGAAATAATAAATAAGAAATTCACTTTAACAAAGTCATTGAATTTTCAACAAAATAATTGAATTTTTAACAAATTAGTGGATTTTTAGCCAAATAGTTGAATTTTCAATCTAAGAAAAATTAATTTTCTACCAAAAAGGTGACTAACGTAATAGTTGAATTTCCAACAAAATAATTGATGCTTTTAAAAAAAGCTTTCTCTATGAGAAAGAAAAAAAGCTAAATTTTTATCTATAGAGATGCATTTTTAAGTAAGAATTTTAATTTTCTACAAAAAAACGAATTATCAACAAAATGCATGAATTTTCAACCGAACGAAAGCAGTTTCAACGGAAAAGTTAATTTTCAATAAAAAAAGATGAATTTTCGATCAAATAGTTGTATTTTTCACTATAAAGTATAAATTTTCAGCCAAAAATGGAATTGGAAACTTTTCATTCAGAAGAATTAATTTTCAATCAAAAAAGGAAGAAGATTCAATAAATAAAGCGAATTTTTAACAAAATATTTTAGTATTTAATATAATAATTGAATTGTCAAACAAAAATATAGTTTTTCTTTTTGCCAAACAAGACCAATTTTTGACAAAAAACATGAAATCTTAACAAAAAATGAAATAGTTACATTTTCAGTTTAAAAAATCCATTCTAAAAAGATACAAATTTTTTTTAAACTGTTAAGATTTTTGTCAAAGAAAATAATTTTTAATCAAAATATTCAATCTTTAACAACCAAAATAAATTTTCAATAAAAGAGTTCAACATTGAACGAAATAATGGAATTTTCAACCATAAAGGTAATTTTTGAATCAAGAAGAACAATGTTCTACCAAAAAATACGCATTTTCTAAAAATAAACGAATTTTTAGGAAAAAAAGGAATACATATACTTTCCGTTGAAAAAATTAATTTTAAAAGATACTAATTAAAAAAACAATGTATATTTTAACCAATGAGAAGAATTTTGAATTAAAATGATAAATTTGTAACAAAAAAAAGGAAATTTAAATAAAAGGATTAATCATTCAAACAAATAGTTAAACAATTAACTAAACATGTAATTTTTTTCCAAGAATAATAATTTTCTACCATAAAAAACCAATTTTTAACAAAATACATGAATTATCAACAAATAGTTGAATTATCAACTCTGAAGGATAAATTTTTAACAAAAAAAGAATTGCATAGTTTACGGTTTAAACAAATGAGTTTAAACTTAAAATGGATGTCTTTTTAAAAAAACATATATTTAGATTTTTAGATAAAAAAATAATGTTTAACAAAAAAATGAAATTTAAACAATGTAATTTAATTTTTAACTAAAAAGATAAATTTTCAAGCCAGATGATTAATGTTTTACAAAAAAGGAGCACAATTCACAACAAAAAAGTAGATGAATTTTGAATAAAATAGAGGAATGTTCAACAAAAAATTGTATAGTTACATTTTCAGTTAAAAATAGTCCTAAACGAAACAAACTTTCAACAAAATAATACATTTTTCAAAAATAGAAAAGAATTGTTAACTAAAATGAAAATTTTTTAAAAATCAAAATGACTTCGATAAAGTAGTTGAATTTAGGACCAAAAATTTGATTAACGAAATAGTTCAATTTTTAACAAAATAATAAATCTTTGAAAAAAATAGTTTAATTTTTAACCAAATAGCTGCATTTTTAACTAATGGCGATATATCTTCAACTAAGAAGATTGTCTTCCTAACAAAATATATGAATATCAAAAAACAAATGGAACATTTACATTTTCATTTGCCAAAAGTAATTTTACAATATGTGGATTTTTAACATAATATGACTTTTCTACCAAAAAGATGAATATTCAAGCCAGAAGGGAAAGGTTTTACTAAAAAAGGCAAATTTACAACAAAATACATGAATTATTAAAAAAAATTGTTGAATTATCAAGCCGAACATAGGAATATTATCGTAATCATTTAAAAAAACAGTGCAAGATTCAATCAAATGATTGAGTTTTCAACTGAAATATTAATTAATTTTATACTAAAAAAGATTGTATACTACTAAAATAAACTCTGGGTTTCAACCCAGAAAGTCGAATTTTTTTATGAAAATTTTGATTTTTCAACCGAAAAATATAGGTTTTCAACAATATATTTGATTTTCAACGAAGAAAGAATAATTTTTAACCAAATAGTAAAATTTGCAACTAAAAAAGATAATTTTTTACCAAAAATTTGGATAAGTTCAATTTTCAGATAGAAAAATTAATTTTAAAAAACGAATTGTAAACAAAATAATTAAATTTTTAACCAAAAAAATTAATTTTTAAAAAAGAAGATTAATGTTCTGTCGAAAAAGACAATTTTGTAACAAAATACTAGATGAATTATCAACAAAAAATGTAAATTTATCTAGCCAAACAAAAAGATTTCAATAGAATTCATGAATTTTAAAACAAAACTTTAATGTTTAAAATTTCAGTGTAAAGAATTAATTTTTTAGCATAATTGAAACGTATTTTCGACCAAATAGTTTAATATTCAAACAGTAATGGAACATATAAATAATTGTCAGATTCAGTTCGCATTAAAGCGACAAAAAAAACAACGAAGAAGGGAAGGTTCTTTAAAAACAGGAGAATTCCTTAAAAAAGGTTAAATAAAAAAAAGAAAGTGGATTCTAAAATATAAAAGTAATTTTCAAAAACCAAAAAATTTTCCAAATATCAAACGCAAATGCCTTTCTGCACATTTCCAAAAATAGTCAGGGTACTGAAAAGTACCAAAGGCGAAATATGAACATTAACAAATATGAATTTCCTTCCTTAACATCTAGTCAGTCTCTTTGCGCCAAAATTTTTTCTAACTTTTAAATCCAAATTTTTAAGGTCAACCATCTAAAACGGATGTTCACATTACCATCTGACTAGTGCGAGATTATCTTTTTCACACAGGTGCTTGATTAGCTTGTTCAGACTAGTGTTTGACCATAAAAAAAGTTTCACTTCTGTTCAGCGCCATAATAGACTATCTTGACAGCGCCACATTAGCTATCTATCTTAGTTCCGAATAGTCCCTTCATAATTTTCTATACGGGACCTATTTCTTTGTGTGAGCAATCTGATTGGCTGCACTAATAAGATAGCTTTGAAGATTTGTTTATCGCGATTGTTTGAAGCATGACAACAATTGTTTATTAATTTGTAGAAACCAAATCTTTATAAGCACTAGGCACAAAATTTAAATCACAGTCGGTAACTGTCACTTTTGATCAAACTTTGTAAGAATGTAGTTTTTATTATATCAATTGAAAAGTGCAATGGGCATAAAGTCCGAAAATTGACAGTTTCCGAGTTGCAGAGGGTTAAGCTAATATCAAAAAACAGAAGATCAGAAACAGAAATTTTCCTTATAGAAGTTATTGTGCCCGGATGGGGAAATGTTAAGGAAGTCATGATGGTCATGAAGGAAGGGAAGATGCTGTCAATGTTCAGCCGTTTAGATTGTTTCGCATGGTTAGATCTATTTAGGCTCTTACGTTTGGTTTGGTGAGTTTCAGTTGGTTTGTTTGGAATGGCTGCTATGGTTAGGTTGGTTTGGTCTGGGTCGTTGAGATTGGTTTGGACTTGCTCATTTGCTTATTTTGTTTGGATGGTTTAGGTTGGTGGCATTGGGTAATTTGATTTGAGTTAGTTGGTTTGCGTTATTTGGTTTGGTTTGTTTGCGTATGGGTTGTTCTTCAATAGTTTGTGTTGGTTGACTTGGGTTTATTTGGTTTGGTTGGCTTGGATTGTTTGTCTTGGGTGAATTGTTGGTTGGTTTCGGTTAGGTTGGTGGGTTGGAGTGAGTTGATTTTCATTGGTTTGCGTTAGTTGATTTAGTTTGCTTGCGATAGATTGATTGATTGATTTTGATTAGTTTGTGTTAGTTGGTTTGGTTCGCGGGTTTGCTTTGCGTGGGTTGAATATGTTTGATGGTTTGGATTTATTCCTTTCGGTTGGTTAACTTGTATTAGTTCCTTTGGTTTGTTTTCTTCAGTTTGGTTCCTAGTGGTGGCTTAGCTTGGGTTGATTGGTTTGAGTTAGCTTGTTTGAGTTGGTTCTTATGGTTTGTTTTGCCTGTGTTCAATCGCTTGGGTTGGTTTGTTTAGTTTGGGTTGGGTCATTCGGGTTGGTTGATTTTGGTTGATTGGATTGTGTTGGCTCGCTTGAGTTGGTTTGGTTTGTCTGCGTTAAATCGTTTAGGTTGGTTCCTTTGGTTTGTTTAGGGTTGATTCATTCAGATTGATTCCTTCGGGTTAGTTCATTGGCAACAAACTTCTTATATCTTGCCTTTATTGGCTAAAGATTGGCAACAGCTTGCTCAAATTTTGTCTTTGTTGGCCGCATTTTAAGTTGAATGACCTCGAAAAATGACTCATGCCTTCCTTGGATTTTCCCTATCAAAGTCAAATTATTTTTGTAGGGAAGGTTATGTTATGTACATCTGACACCTTTGTGAGAAAAGCTGTGTAGAAAATATCCTCGTAATAAGATTGAATTCTTAAACAACATTTTATAGAAAATAAGTAGGCGCTTCGTAATACTGTGGCACTAAATGCCATATTGAAAGTTTGAAATACTTTTCAGTCGCTATAATTAAATACAAAAGTATCAGTCTGCGAAATAGTGTAGCCAAAGATATTATTTAAAAAACTATATTTGTAAAAATTTAGTTATTTAGTTCTTCCCTGAAACATATTTTTTCAAAATAAATAAGTGTTAAAATTGAGACTCCTCGCAAATTCAGAATGCCACACATAAGCCATAAAAATGACGAGGAAGTCTCATAAAGCTAATATTTGCATAGTCAGATGTTTAGTGCAAGCAATTTGCCTTGTGCATATATTCCTAATATTTTGCAAACCATTTCTTTAGACATGATATTTTATCAGTGGTCCACATTATGTACTTCAAGATACGCAGTTTATTACGTTATAAAATCGCTCGTGTATGTAAAATATTTAACAACTCAATATGTTTACATAACTTGACATTCTTTGCTTCAGATGTTGCACGTGCACATGAATACCATTTTGGAATTCGAAATACTTGCTAAAAAAATAATGTTTTTGGACGCCGAAAAAAATGTTTTTTATTTAACAAAATCGTTTTGCTGACTGTACTTTCTTTATTTAGGAAAAAAATTTGGTTAAATGGACAAACTTTGTGGTGTTAAGTTGACCAGATTCGTTTGCTTTAAAAGGTTTTGGTTGAATCTCTCTGTCGATTTTAGATAGTATTTTAATGATTCAATAAATGTAAAGAACAGTTTTTCAAATGCAGACAAAAGTCTGTTTTTTTAAAAGAATTCCTCTTTTTCAGAATTAATATGGTTTAGCTACGAATTCCGAACCGTCTACCATTACGGAATAGGCATTCCGTAATATTAACCAGTGCATGAGAATTCTACAATTTGGTTGAACATTAAATTTAAACAAAAGTAATTAAATTTTTAACTGCAAATTAAAATTTTCTTTTTTTTACCAAAAATGTATCGTTTTCAGTGAAAAGTTTAACTATCAAATGTTAAAGATCTAAATGAGCGGCTGAAGGTACAAACGGGACATATAAGGTTTGGAAGTAAAAATGGAACATAAATTTTTACAATCTGTAATAAAGATAACTTATTTTTACTCTAAATAGAAAAAAAACAAATCTGATATGCACATTCTATAATTTTTTAAATGATTTTAGAAATAAAATAAATAAGGAAGTGCAGACAAAATTTTCAGCACACGCAAAAAGAGTAAAATCGTAATACAGAAGTGATATTTTTATTTATATGCGATTATGAAAATCAAGATTTAAATTAAGAATAGGTTTTAAAATACTTTAAAACTTTAATTTTACCGTATAATTATTAATGCTGAAAAAAGTTTTTTAAAAGTCGTCTGCAAACATTTTATAAATATTTCAAATATTTTATACATTTTTCACATGATAATAGTATTATAATTATAATTATAATATAATATTTTTGAAATGATTGAAACCTTTGGGAAATCATTGTATTCTGGGAAATCTTTTAAATCTATCCGAAAACTGTACGAAATCTTTAGAAAATCATTAAAATATTTCAAACCTTTAGGAATTTATTACAGTGTGTCTAAAATATTTAAAATAATTTAAAAAAATTGTTATATTTTTGAAATTGTTTAACTCTTTGGAAAATCTTTGAAAATTCTGTGAAATCTTTTTAAAATATCCGAAATCTTTACTAAATATTTGAAAATTTGTGAAATCTGTAGGAAATTATTGAAATATTTGAGAAGGCTTTTCGGAATCTATTGAAACTTTTAAATATTTTTGAAATATTTGTAAATATATTAAAATCTTTGTGAAATCATTTATGCCTTTGTGACACATTTTAAATCTATATAAAATTATTGCAAAATATTCGAAATTTGTTTGAAATATTTAGTAATATTTGTAAAAGAGATTGAAATCTTTATGAAATCTTTGCAAAATATATTTTTCATCTTTACAAAATCTTTAAAAATTTATTGATATCCTTTGAAAATATTTTCGAAGTACTTGGTATATTTTTGAAATTGTTGAAATCTTTGGGAAATCATTGAAATATTTTTGAAAGATGTGTGAAATTTTTGAAATCTTTGTGAAACTATTGGGAATTCATTCATGTCTTTGCGAAATTTTTTTCATTTATCGGAAATCTTGGTGAAATCTTAGTAAAATCTTTGAGAAATCTTTGAGAAATATTTATAAATATTTGGTAATATTTGCAAAAATGATTAAAATCTTTCTGAAATGTTTAAAAAATCAGTAAAGTCTGTATAGGATGTAGATATATCTGAAATATTTGACAGATTTTTTAATCGTTGCGAGATCATTCTAATCTTTTTGAAATCTTTCTAAACTCTTTATGAAATATTAAAAATTTTTTCGAAATCTTTGGTAGTATTTGTTAAATTAATAAATTCTTTGTGAAATCTTTGTGAAATAATTATTGTCTTTTAAAATTCCTTTAAATATATGCAAAATATTTGAAACCTTTGATATCTATGGGAAATCATTGAAATTTTTCTGAAATCTTTGAAAATATTTGCAACGAAATCTTTGAAATCATATAAGTGCTTTTGAAATATTTGTAATATTTGTAAAATTATTAAATTATTTAGGAAATCACTGTTGTTCTTATAAAACCTTCTAAATCTATCCAAAATCTTTGGAAAATACTTGTAACTTCTGCACATCTTTCCGAAATATTTGTATTATTTTTGAAATTCTTGTTAATATTTGTGAAATTACTAAAATCGTTGCGAAATTATTAAAAACTTTGTGCAACCTTTAAAACGTATCGGTGATTTTTATGAAAAAAGTAATTCTTTTTTAAATCTTTTAGAAAACCTTTCTGCAGTCCTCAGAAATCTGCAAAATATTACTAAAAATATTTTTAAAATATCTAGTAATATTTGTGAAATTATTGAAATCTTTGGAAAATCATTTACGTGTAGTTTCATTTGAAAAGAGTCGCTTTGGCTGGTTCTAGTTCATGAAATGTTCGGAAACAAAAATAAAAAATAAAATGAAAATCGGAAATCGTGCAATGAAACATCTACGGTTCAGGAAGCTCAACAGTACGTTTACTAATGTTTTTCTAAACTAAATAATTCTGTGATACTTGTTCTCATGTAAGTTCCAAAAAGACTGTCAGATATAAAAAATTGATTTGCAAAACATTTTTTACACTGTTCAAGATTTGAATAATTTGCTGAACTATGATAAGCATATTTCTTTAAAATTAAACAATTTTGTAATATTTCGCTCTGAGTAATTGCAATGTATATTTCCAAAAAACGTTGACTTTCAGTTAGTGAAAACGTCGATTTTTGCCATCAAAAGTAATAATTAGATTAATTTGTGTGATCAGAATAGCGGTTATCATTTAATTTTTTTAACTTTGGTAAACTGATTTATTTGGATTTTTTGTTATTGGTTCTCATTTGGGACTATTGTGATGAAATGATGATTCAAAGCTGGGCACGGTTCGAGCCTCTATCCCCACCTAGCATCCGTGCGTGTATCCCCTCCCTCCAGCCATGATCTCGTTTGTTCCGTTTTTACTCGGAGAATCAGTATGTTGCATTTTTAATCTGTAGAAATTTTTTTCCCGTTTTTACTCGGAAAATTTGTTTGTTCCCTTTTTCCTCCGAAAAATTTATTTTCCATTTTTACTCCCAAACTTTATAGGTTAAAAATTAATTTTTTAACTGAAAATTTAACTTTTCCATGATTTTCTTGAAATTGGTTAACAAAATTCGGTTGAAAATTGATTTTTTGTCGTAAATTTGCCTATTTGTGTTGAATATTAATCTTCATGATGAAAAATTCAAATCCTCAGATGAAAGTTGAACTAATTTGTTAAACAGTTATTTTATTATTTAAATATCTATCCGTTAGTTTGAAATTTAAAAATTTATCTATTTTTTTAAAAATTCCTTTTTGTTAGTATTAAACACCAATTTTTTATATTCAACTATTCCATTTTTTAGTAAAAATTGATAGGTTTTAGTTTAAAATTCAACTATTTGTTTGAAATGTAAACTTTTTATTAAAAATTCATGTTTGCTGGTTGAAAAAAAACTTTGGTTTGAAATTGAAACCACTTTGTTAAAAATTTATTTAATTGATTGTAAACTAAAGTATTTTGTTAGAAAGTCATTCGAATATGGCTAAAAATTAACTGTTTTTTACCTGAGAACTTAACTATTCCATATTTTGTTTTAAATTGGCTGTAAAAATGTTAATTGAAAATTTCCATATATTGTTGTTTAGTCGTTTTTGGTAAAAAAATTAATCTTTTATATTAAACAATTAAATACTCGTTTAAAAATTTAAGTGCTTTTAAAAATACTCTTTTATTAATTAAAGAGCCAACTGGTTGTTTCAAATTCAAATATTTTAGGGAAAATTGACTATCTTTTTTTGTTCAAAATTACTTTATTTGAGTGAAAATGTCAATATTCCATTATTTGTTAAAAAATGGTCGTTTTTAGTTACAAATTAAACTACTTATGAACATTTATGTATTTTGTTAGCAAACTGTCTTTTTAAGTAGAATATTAATCTTTTTGATTGAAAATTTAACTGCTGAGTTGAAAGTTGAACTATTTTGTTAGAGATTCATTTTATTAATTAAAGATCCATATCTTTGGTTAAAATGTAAATATTTTGTTATAAATTTATTTTTCTTTAATTAAAATTAATTATTTAACTGAAAATTAAACTACTCCATTTTCTGTTGAAAACTGAATAATTTAGTTTAAAAATTCAACTACTTGCGTGAAGAGCAAATTTTTTTTTAATGTAAATTTTTGGGTTGAAAATTCATCTGTTTTGTTCCAAATTCAAGTGTTTTATTGCAAATACGTCTTTTTTGGTTAAAGATTTATTTTAGTAATTGAAGATCCATCTCTTTGGTTAAAATGTAAATTTTTTGTTAAACATTCATTTTTCTTAAATTAAAATAAATTTTTTTAATAAAATTAAACTACTCTATTTTCTGTTGCAAACTAATTGCTTTAGTTTAAAAACGCAACTACTTGCGTGAAGAGCAAATTTTTTTTAAATGTAAATTTTTGGGCTGAAAATTCATCTGTTTTGTTCCAAATTCAATTGTTTTATTGCAAATACGTCTTTTTTTGTTAAAGATTCATTTTAGCAATTGAAGATCCATCTCTTTGGTTAAAATGTAAATATTTTGTTAATAATTTATTTTTCTTGAATTAAAATTAATTTTTTAGCTAAAAATTAAACTACTCCATTTTCTGTTAAAAACTGAATAATTTAGTTTAAAAATTCAACTACTTGCGTGAAGAGAAAATTTTTTTTTAATGTAAATTTTTGGGTTGAAAATTCATCTGTTTTGTTCCAAATTCAATTGTTTTATTGCAAATACGTCTTTTTTGGTTAAAGATTCATTTTTTTAATTGAAGATCCATCTCTTTGGTTAAAATGTAAATATTTTGTTAATAATTTATTTTTCTTGAATTAAAATTAATTTT
>JAAAKG020141842.1:0-11759 GCA_010014905.2 Druon quercuslanigerum | reverse complement strand
AAATGCTTTTTTGAGAGCCACCCCCCCCCCCCCCCTAAAGTGGTAACGTAGTTTACGGACGATCCATCATAAAAATTACAAAATACCTGAGATTATTCTCGAAAATAAGATGCCTGAAAATTTCTTTCGAGACTTTTCCAAAAGCTTCCACAGCCAACGGAAGGTCCAAATCTGAGTAGCTCTGCTTCATACTATCCAGAACTTCTTTCCTCACATTATTAACTGCCGTATCCCGCGAGATTTTATCATGATTCTTATCCGTGAATATTTCCCTGAGTTTCATTTCCGCGAGGGACTTGACAGACTCAAAAATCTCATTAAAGTGTTCTGGAACAGGATCAAGTGGTCTTTTTTCTTTGCCATGTTCTGCCTGAAGTGTTTCTATTCCATTAATAATACTTTGGCATTCCTTGACAGCAGTTTTGATCGCTTTTCTTAGATCTTGCTCATAGACATTGTCTGCTGAACCTTCAAGCATTACAACTAAATTTCTTTTCGTAGCGGTGACTATTAAATTTAGACTGCTACTTTGCATTTCTCGCCTCGTAGGATTGAAGATTACCTCACTATCGATTAATCCTACACGAACGGCTCCAACGGGACCGTTCCAGGGAATGTCAGAGAGAGCCAGGGCGGCAGATGCTCCGTTGATGGACAAAACGTCAGGATCGTTAACTCCGTCCAGGGAGAGCATATTGCACATGATTTGTGTTTCGTAATTGTAGCCAGGTGGAAATAAAGGGCGAATTGATCGGTCGATTAATCGACTGGTGAGAATCTCGTGTTCGGTTGGACCGAGTTCTCTACGGAGAAAATTGGTGGGAATGTGACCAGCGGCTGCTGCTTTTTGTCGGTAGTCCACGACAAGTGGAAGAAATGATTGTTGAGATCCAGATGTGTAAGTTTTACTAACTGCGGTCACCAGAACTTCGGTGTCGCCAGCGTTCACGACGGCGCATCCATCAGCGAAACGGGCATATTTTCCGGTGGAGATCCAGAGATTTTTGCTGAATCATTTTTTATGAGCAAAATTTAAGTAGAGCATTTATAAGTTTATCTAAACTTGATTAAATGTCCGAAACTAAGGTATATATCATGAAAACTTGAAGATGTGAGAATAACAACTGGATGAGCCCAATTTTTCAAATTCTGTTTTTAACGATTTCAAACTGTAGGACCATATTTTCGAACATTAGGTATATGACAAAAAAGTTTCTCCTATCAATAGAAAAAAATGAATTTTAAAATTATGAGAATGATAACTGGATAAGGACTATTTGGTTTTTCTACTCTAATTGCACTGAAAAAATTTTTTAAAATGTTTTCAACTCGATGAGTAAATTTACCATCATGGAGTTTTGAAATCATTTTATTTTTGGTCCTTAACCAGCTGTAATTACCATAATTACATAAATTCTTAAATTTCAGTTCGAAAATTTTTCAAATTTTGGCATATCAAAGTTTTTTGCCTGCATTTTCATGCACATAGTCACCAAATTAGTTCGAACCCTCTGAAAATAAATGCGTTTTTTATGTTGAAAAAAAGATATTTTAAGATTCCACAAAATCTACTACAGAATACAAATAAATAATTACTTTTTGTATATCCCCTCCAAAAACCTGTTTCATAGAGTCTAAAAAACCATAAGTGAACAATTGGGTTTTGCATGTTTTTATCGCTAAATATGATTTTGTGTTTTTAAAAATACAAATGGTTCCTAAACATTAACTACTACTTTCCGCAAATAATAAAATGTTTACATAAATTTTAAAACAATTTATTATTATTATAAGTAGCAATTTTCTTTTAGAATAAAGTTAGAAAGGTGCAGTTTTTTCCAAATTTTTCAACTTCTTTTCAACTTTTCATTTAATTATTTATAACAATACATTCTCTTAGAATAATCTTATGATCAGTTTTTAAATTTTCTTTAAATAATGTTAGATAGTTGCAGTTTTTTCCTTAATTTTTAGATTTTGTCCACTTTTCACTTCGTGCGGTAACAATAATTATTTCACGTTAACATACATAATGGTTTAAACAATTTATTATTTTCTATGACTATAGTTTGTTAGATAATTGCTAGGAAGTTGCATTTTTTCTGAAATTTGTAACATTGCTTTGGCTTTTTAGTTATGAACAAATAATAAATATACATTAGAAAAAATATTTTTGAAACAACCGTCCTCTTTGTGAATATATTTTACTGAAATAAAACAGATATTAGAAATATTCTTTACATTTTCGACATGGATGATCTTAAATGTAATTTCTTCCTTTACGTACGCAAAGATTATCGATTTTTTTAGTTAGCAGAGCTGTCCGATTTTGTTTTGAAATTTATTTGATGCGAATTAATTGCTAAGCGACTTTACCCCGTTTTGCGGTAATTCCTAAGAGCTTTTGTTTGAATTAATATTAGTATCAATATTATTTTGTATTAACTGAAAATTCAAAGATAAGTTGAAAATTTCTTTCTAGTATTACTCTAATAGAAGGTATTGATAAACAGTGATAAATTGCTTTAATATTTTTTTGTTAACTTGCCTTAATTATTATCAATCATGTTCATCAATGTTCTTACTAAATAAAAATGTACAGAAATTTGAATTTTCAGAAAAACAGAAACTATCTATACTATGGGAAAGAATAGTTATAAACAAAAGTAATTTATTTAAATAATTGTATTTTAAAATTTATTATTGCCACACTCTAAGTTAAAGGTGGACAAAAAATGAAATATTTAAGAAAAACCACAATTTTTTAGCATTATCTAAAGAAAAAATTATTAAAATAATTCGATATTTGTTTAAACATTTATTTTTGTTAGCTTGAATTTTTACATCGTACTAACTGAAAAGTGGACAAAAGGTGAATAATTTTCGAAAAAATACATGATTTTAATAAATATTTCTGTTGAATTTAATTTATTATTGCCTCAATCTAACTGAAAAATTGGAAACAAGTTAAAATTGTGGAAAAACCGTGACTTTCTAACCCTAATTCAACAGAAAATTACTATAATTATGAAGAGAAATGTTTAGTTTCAACTCGATTCGCATTAATTTTGGGTGGATTCGAACAAATTTGGGTGCGATATGCATGAAAATTTGAATAAAAATTGGGCATAAACGAACTTCTTTTAATATTTTTTGTCCATCCTGTAAAATTTCAGTTTTGGTTCCTAACCGATTGTAATTCTCATATCTTTATTTGAATCTCAGAAAAAAATTTCGGTCATTATGATTTCAAAATTGAAGTCTACCAAACTTAAGATTATTTTGACTTTCGTATTTGGAAACGGATTCAAAGCTATAATTTCAGAAATACGGTTGTATAGCTTGCAAGTTCCTTTTACTAGAACTAAAAACTAAACTAAAATTACAGAAAATAATGTATTTTAACACCAAAACTAAAATTTAAATATTGATTCGCGGAATTTTTGCACAAATTAAATTTTTTCAGTACTAGTTATCAGCAGTTTTTTTTATTATTCTTAATTATTATTAACAAAAAAGCATAAAAAGCATGTGTATTTACTATTTAGATCACCTGATTTATTTTTAATACATTAATTCTTCAAGAATAAAAACTTATATTAAGGGGTGATGGGGGAAAAAATGTAGTTAGAATTAAGTTCTCTTTTCACGGAGAAGAGCTAGAAATCCAAAAATTGATTTTCAAACTATTACAACTTTTATAGAATATGTGTTAGCAACAAACTTTTTTACAGTGATTTAAATTACGAAAACTTCAACTATCACAGATTTGAAATTATCCAATTTATTAGATTTCTTCCTACAATTATGAAAACTATAAAAGTTATTAATTAAAAATTCAAAAGTGATAAAATTGCGACTAGCAGCCTTCAAATTCCAAATTATGATCCATATAAGAATTTGATTATTTAATTTGGACAAAATGAATAGATGTCTCTTTCGATCTCTTTGTTGACAAAATTTGGCAAGGGTTGTAATAATTCAGAAATAATTTCTTGAACCTCGAAATTTTGCTTCGTAAAAAGTTATACCTCTTTAATTGAAATATTCTCTTTAAGAAAATAATAATCTAGAAAATCATTATACTATGAAAACGAGCATTCTCGAATCTCTATATAACTGTACATATAAAATTACCTTTTGTCATTAAACCATCTTTGAACTATAAGACAAGATTGGTCAAGATCAGAAATACATTTATAAAAACGAATCCTGTGATTTTCGAGAACACTCAAGAATTTTCACGTTTTTGTGGCACCGGGACCGGGAGTATAAAAAGTGAGGTTATATCATTCTTGTACATGATTTGTTATGCTACCTGCCTCAGATAAAACTTTGAAATTGATAAATTTGACTTCTAAATAATATTTTTACTGCAAAGCAATACTTTTATAGACAAATTAAAGGAATACAGTACAAGGAAACAAAAAATATATAAAATATATGGGGACGGTGCATAAACGGTTTCTAAAGTTATACTTACTTGTTTGACAGTGAAACTTCAACTTTGGCCTCATCTCGAACCTTACTTTTCGTACTATACAAAACTCGGAGTGAGGCATTTTTTAAATGAATGCCCTTTCTACTCGAAAATATTAAATTATTATGATTTAATAACCTATAAGTGACAAACGCCGCCATCTTTTACTGCGTGCCACTCGTGCACTGCGCACTGCAGAATGCGCAGCGTTGCTATGGTAACAAAAATGGCGCTCTGTGCACTCAACACGTGCGTTGTGAAGTTAGGTTATGTTAACTAATAGATGGAGATATGGAAATTAACTACCTACGGGATTCAACAATTGTCAACTACTCAAACTATACTAGTGGCCAAGTCTGAAATTTTCAGTTAAAATGAAACTGGCAGTAGAAAGAAATGAAAGATAGTTTTCAGGTGCGTGATTTGTAAATAATATTTATAATGAAAAAACAAGGGCAGTTCCACGGTAGGGGGCGATTGCGCTGATCGCCCCCTGAAGATACAAAATTTAAAATTCGAAAATTTGTATATCTGGTACATGAATTGAACGCAATTTTAAAAAAAAATTAATTACAGTTTTTTATTAATTCAAAAAGTAGTAGAATTTCCAAACAAGTAGAACTAGCTGCGAATTTTTAATTAAAAAAATATGAACTCACAGAAAAAATGTAAAAGTAGTTATTATTTTAACTAAGTTAAGAAATTTCAACAAAATATTTTAATCATCAAAAAAGATAGAGATTTGTCAGTGAATAAAACAAATTCATCCAAAATGTAGAGTTTTCAAGTAAAAAAAATTAATTTTCAATGGAGAAGATTATTTTTCTACTGCAGGAGCCGAATTCTCAACAAAATACATACATTTTTTACCAAATAGTTGAATTTTCAACCAAAAATATATTTTTTACCAAAAAGACGAATTTTTAACAGAATACATAAATTCATCACCAAATAGTTACATTTTCAACTAAGAAGATTAATCTTATAGCAAAGAAGAAGAATTTTTTCAACAAAATACATAAATTTTCAACCGATTCGTTGATTGTTTAAACGGAAAAGATCAACATTGAACTAAGAATGGAACAGGTGAATTTTAATTGAAAAAAAATTATTGTTCAATGTAAAAAGAAAACAAATCATCCACAAAATAGTTCAATTTTCTGCCAAACTACTGAATTTTCAAGAACTCACAAAAAAAATATAATAGTTGATATTTTAATCAATGATAGATTTTTTGGGTAATAAAAAAAATAAATTCCAAAATGTAGAATTTTCAAGTAAAAAAAATGTGAATAAAAATCGTTGGAAGTTTTAAACAAATAATTGCATTTTCAACCAAAAAAAATTTTTTCTAATAAACAGTATGAATTATCAATAAAAGGCATACATATTGAACTGAATAGTTGATTTTTTAAGCTAATAGGATCCAATTTTAACGAAAAATTCAACATTGAGATATTCAATGAAAAAAAAAATTTTTTTAATATAAAAATACCCGAATCATGTACCTAATAGTTCAATCTTTTACCAAAATATTGAATTTTAAAGCCAAGATGGACCATGAATCTTCCGTACAAAACAGTTAAATTTTCAACCTAAAAATATGAAGGTTCAACAAAAAAGTTTATTGTTAATTAAATAGTTACAATTCAAGTAACAAAAATTAGTTTTTGACTTAACAAAGAAATTTGGAGCAAAGCACATAAATTTTGAACTAAAAAGTTGAATTTTGCAACCAAGAACATTCTTTTTCGAACAAAAAATACGAATTTGCAAACAGATTACAGAAATTTTGAACCAAATAATTAAAAAAAAAACTAAGCTGAATAAAAATGTAACCAAAAATGGATTAGTTCAACTTTTTGCCACATAGTTGAATTTTTTGCCTTTTTCCTGAATTTAAAGACAAAAAGACTAATTATCTGTACGGAAAAGTTGAATTTTAACCCGAAAATTATGAAACTTCAACCAAAAAATAAATTTTTAATAGATAGACTAAAGTTGTAATATAGACTAGAGTTGTAAACCTAATAAGATGAATTAAAAAAATAATAAAAAAGGACAAATATTCCGCAAAATAGTTTAATCCTAATACAAACCAGTTTAATTTTCAACTAAACAGTTGCATTTTTTAACAAAAAAATGTGATTTTCTAACAACAAAAATTTTGAACCAAATAATTTAATTTTCTACCTAGATTATTAATTTTCGACCAAAAAAGACGGATTTTTAACCAAATACATAGTTGAATTTTTATTCGAAAAATATTACTTTTGATCCAAAAATGGAAGAAATTTTCCTTGGAAATCAATAACTTTCAATATTAAAAAAAAACCTTTGCATAACAGTTAAGTATTCTAACAAATAGTTCATCTTTCTATCAGTTTGTTGAATTTTTAAGAAAAAAGGATGAATTTTCTATAAAACAGTCGAATTTTTAATCCGAAAATATTAACATTCAACAAAAAGTAGAATATTCTACCCAATTGTAGAATTTGCAAGTCAAAACTGAAGAATTTCCTACCAAACAGTTGAATTCTTAACCCGAAAATATAAATTTTCAATTTTAAAATTATGAAGTTGTAACAACAAAAAAATGAATTTTTAATAAAGGACGGAATAGTTGAATTTTCTACTAAATTGTATAATTGTCAAGCCAAAATGATAAATTTTCTACAAAATATTTGAGTTGTCAATCTCAACATGTACATTTCCAGCAAAAAAGTTAATTGTCAAACAAAAATTGAATTTTTAAAGAAAAAATGAAATATGTAGTTCCATTTCCACTTGATGAAATTAAATTGTAAATAAAAAACGAATCTTTTGCAAAAAGTTAAATTTTCTGCCACATATTTGAATTTTCTGCACAAATCAGTTGGATTTTTGACCCAAAATATAAAATTTTAATAAAAAAGTTCCTTTTTAACGAAATAGTTAAATTTTAATTTAAAAAAATTAATTGTCATTCAAAAAAATGTATTTTACAGTAGAAAAAAATGTTGTTATTCAAGGGGTAGTTTATTGAGGACGAAAGATTTCCTTTATATTATTGTGAATCTAAAAAAAATTAGGAAATAAATCAAACTGGACATTTGCGAAAATTTCCTTCTTAGTTTTTTTTCGAAAAAAGTACGTTACTTTTAATAAAAAAATAATAATTTTATTGAAAGGATGTTGTAGGGTGTAGATTGCAATACAAGCTGCTGCAAAAAGAATTAAATTATGTCAATTTGTTTCCAAGATATGATTTTTATGAAAATTTATAAATTCGTTTTTCAATCGGTACCGAAAACCGATGTTTGCAATCTGTCAAATTGTAAAATCTATCTAATTTAAATTGCTGGACGATTAATTGGGAATTTGTTCACTTTTTTAGATAAAAACATAACAAAACATAACAACTAGGGAGTAAGTTTTTATTTTTTATTGCAATCCGCAGCCTAGCCTGTTCCAATTTGTGTCCAGTGTCACCTTGAGATTTTCATCTGACACATCTACTTTCTCGAAAATAGAAAACTGTTTCTAATCCAATTTTCCTAAGTTCATGAAAAACTTTTTCGGGTAAAAACAAAAAATACGTGACTCATATTTTTCCTTGGAAAAATAAAACACTTTGGACAAACACCTTGGGAAAAAAACACTATTTTTTGGGCCCCAAACAATTACGGGACATCATCAGGGTTAGACTATCCGATTTCATGCGAAATCGGTCAGTTGCGCAATTATGCTAATTTATTTTCAATCCTTATTATTATTATTATTATTATTATTATTTCTTAAATTATTTATTATTATTTGGATTATTTAAATATGTTCATGCTTTGTTATGAAAAAATATATGTTATAATTAATAGTTTGATTATAAGTCACTCCGTAGGTTGGATTTATAAAAAATAACTGTATATAATAGCAGAAAATGATTATTTATTTTCGTACAATTATAATAATTATAAGACTCATACACAAAAATTAATTCCTGAATTTTGAATACCCATATTTTTCAGCTTCACTAAATAGAACAACAAAAGAATCCACGACCTCTTCTCCGACAGGAATAATTTCTGAGGGTGCTGTTGCAAATTTTTCTGTGTCATCTAACACGTAAGTGAAGACAATAGGCAGCTTTAAAGCAGCTTTAACCCAATCAGTCGAAGTTGCAGTCATGGGATCTGATTATAAAAAATGGTTATTTCTCTATATTATTCACAGTGACTTAGTCGAGCCTTGGCGGCACCTGTCGCCGCCAGGTACTTTTGTTTAAGGCCTGGTGGCGCCAAGTAACTTTCTTGTCACACGGAAAATTTTTCCAGTTATGAGCCATCCTAAAATTACGTTACCAATTTTGGACTTTATAGATCTCCTCCCTCCAACAAATTTAACGTAGCCGTTGACTAAAGACAAATTTTACGTTTATAGATTCTTTAAAATAAAATTAATGTAGACAACATATCAAATTCAATACAAAAAGTTTTTAATTCCTATGATTTGAAGCCGAAATATATTGCATTTTCAATAAAATAGTGGAATTTTCAACCAAAACAGATTTTTTACCCAAAGAGATGAACTTTTAACACAAAAGGAAGAATTTTCAACAAAAAAAATATTTTTCAACCGAACAGTTGCATTATTAACAAAATAGAAGAACTTTTCAGTAAAAGAGACGAGTTTTCGAAAAAATAGTTCCAAATTTAACCAAATGGTAACATTTTCATGACAAAAAGACAAAATTTTTCGAAGACAGTTGAATTTTTAACGAGCAAGTGTCTTTGTAACCAAAAAAGAGAAATTTTCAAAGAAGGATGACTTATGTACCATAAAAGATGAATTTTAAATCCAAAAGGATGAACTATTTATATCTTAGTTGAATTTTTTTATCAAAAATTATGCTTTTTACAAAATATTAAACTTTTCCAAAAAATAATCAGATTTTTTACAAAATAGTTAAGTTTCTAAACAAATGGCTGAATTTTCAACATATCAACATCCATTTTCAATCAAATCGTAGAATCTTCACATATAAAAGATTAAAATTCATTCAAAAATGTTAATTTTAAAGACAAGAAGACATATTTTTTAGAAGGCAGTTAAATTTTTAGAGAAGAAGTTCATTTTTACCGATAAAGATGAATTTTCAACAAAAAAGTTAATTTTTTATATTTGAAAGTCGAATGTTTCAGCAAACACTAAACTTTTATATCGGAAAAGATGATTTTTTAACAAATTAGATCATTTTCAAACAAGAAAGGTGAATTTTTAAAAAAGTAGTTAAATTCTCAACCAAAAAATTGAACTTTTTACAAACAAGAATAATTTTTTACCCAAAGAGACATCTCTTTAACAAAGTATGAATTTTTAACCAAAACGTTAAATGTTCAACAAACAAAATTAATTTTGTAAACAAAAAGACGACTTTTCAACAATTCATGCATTTTCGACCAAATAGTTCAATTTTTAACTTATACAATATACGGGATAATATATCATCAAAAAATGGAATAAATCAATTTTCAAATAAAAACTCTGATGAAAAATATGTTTGAACAAAAGAAAACGAAACTTCGTGACAATTGTTAAATTTTTAACAAAAAAAAAAAAAGATTGATTTTCATCCAGGAGGTTTAATGTTGTACAAAAAAAAGATCAATTTCCAAAGTATCAAACATACAGCATAAAGTTTTTACAAAACATGGAACAGTTAAATTTTCAGATAAAAAATAATAAAATTTAATAAAAATAAGAATTTTCAACAAAGTTTTTAAACTTGCAACCAAAAAGATCAATTTTCGACCAAGAAGATTAATGTTCTACTAAAACAGACAAATTTTGAACAAAACGTATGAATTTTCAACAAAATTATTTAATTTCAATGCCAAAAAGAGAAATAATCTACCAAAGAGATGAATTTTTAACACAAAAATATGATTTTTCAACGAAAAAGATTAATGCTCAACCAACTGTTTAATTTTTAAGCCGAAAAGATGACTTTTCTTCATAACAGTAGAATTTTTAACATTAAAGTTAATGCAAATGTTTGAATTTTCAACGACAATTATAAATCCTTAGTAAAAAAAATAATTTTGTACAACGTGTTTTATCTTTAAGTTTAATAATCGAACTTTCAACCAAGAAAGATGAATTGTCGTCGATGCATGTAACAGTTGACATTTCAACCAAATCATTGCATTTTTAACCAAAAAGGATAAGTTTTCAACCAAGAAGATTAAATTTCTATCAAGACGAATTTTCAACATAATACATGAATTTTTAGCCAAAAAATTGATCTTTTGACTAAAAAAGATACATTTTTAACCAAATAGTTTAATTTTTTAGTGACAAAGATAAATTTTTAATAAAAAATAAAAGTTTTATTGTCAGTTTAAAAAAATTATTTTTAAACAACTATGAAACGAATTTTAAACCAAAAAGATGAACCTTCAACTAAAAAAATGAATTTTTAACTAAATAGGTGAATTTTTTATTTAAAAAAGACTATTTAACAAGGTCGTTGCATTTTGAACAAAATAATTAAATTTTGAAGCAAACAATAGAATAGAGAATAGAATATTGGACCCAAGTTCTGAATGTTATCAAGTTCGTAGCGTTAATTCCACCTTTAAACCCCTTCCCTTGTTTCCATCCTGATTTTTTACCCCCACCCCCTAAAAAGGTAACGTAGTTTATGGAAAGTACCACCAGGCCACTTTTTCTTTTAGGGCTACAACACAGATTATTCATGCAATGAATAGGATTTATTAGGGATGTGTAACTTACGTAAGACAGAAGCGACATTTCCAGTTCTAAATACTGTACCGCGCCTCTTTTGAATAGCAGCTATCGTCTTGTTACCAATAGCTAACTAAAAAATATATTCGAATGAAGAAATTAAGTTCAGACTACATCATAATTCAAATTCTTCTTTAACGTCTAAAATGAAACTCTAGTAACAAGAGTTTTTTTAATAAAAAAATGTAAGCTCGACACGGAAAAAATAGTTGATAAAAAATTCAGTAACTTTCTATTATATCCTTGGATTTGAGAGAATACAATTAAAATTCACAACTTTCGTATTTAAGAAAATAATGAGCCATTATCTTAAACGCATGTAACTTTTCAATAGAATTTTTAAAGCAATGGCAGAAAATCTATTCGAAAGCCGATGCAAATTTTAAATGCAAAGGCTTTTAATCTTAAAATCTTCATTTTTATGTTATTATTATTATTATTATTACACCATTAAGCCGTTTCCCTTTCGGGGTAGGCGTGACTCACTCGGTAGGGA
>JAAAKG020141841.1:0-11759 GCA_010014905.2 Druon quercuslanigerum | reverse complement strand
CCTTCTTGGAAATCCTACTAAAATTCTCATGAAATTGCTTGGTACATCTTAAAATATCATAAAATTTCTTCACATCTTTGTAATCCGTTGAAATCCCATCAAACTCCTTTATAAAGCCGTGAAATTCCATGAAATCTGATGATATTTGATGAAATCCTGGAAAATTTATTTTGATACCTTATTGTGAGAATTTAAATTCCCTTAAAATCTTTGAAATCCTCGGAAATTTTATAAAATCCGTGAACTATAGATACGTTTTCTATGTGTAAAAAAATTATTCCTAATTTTTTATATACAATTTTCGATAACATATAATGATATAAAATTATATTTTAGAAAAAATCATTTTTTATAAAGTTAGATTTTTTTCAAATATCAACAAAAATATTACAGTTTTTGGATTTAGTTCATGGAAATTTTATTTAAAATTTAAAACAAAATGTCTTTCACATATCTTTTCTCGTTTGCTCGTTTCTAGAATATTTTTAAATCTTTCAAACACTATAAAGCCTATCAAACCTTCCGAAGCTGAAAAATTCTTTAATATTTCGGAAATTTCTTGAAATATTTTAAAGCGTTTAAAAAATCATTGGAACTTCAAAATACGCTAAAATCATTTTTAAGAAAACCTTTCATATCCCTTTAAATTCTTGAAACATATTGCACATCATTAAAATGTTGGAAAATAGCTTGTAATATTTTAAAGTCGTTTAAAATTTTTTAAATCCTTTGCAATCCGTCAATTATTGTGAGGAAATTTCTTTAAAATCCATGAAAATGTTATAAAATCCCTTGAAGTCTCGTGAAATCTAATTATATTCCTTGAAATAATTTAAAATCTTAGAATTCCTGTTCAATCATTTGAGTTCGTAATAAATTAAATTAAATTCCTTATTGAATGACTAAAATCCCTTAACATTCTTGAAATACTTGAAAATTTAATAAAATTCGTTAAAATTGTATTGAAATATTTAAAACTCCTATAGAATCCCTTTAATTTTTTTAAAACATCCTAATATCTTGTAAATGTTATGAAATGCTTCCAAATCTTCGGAACCTGAAGAAAATTCCTTAAAATGGCTTTGCATTTTTTAAAATACAAACCTGAAAATCTTCAAAATTCTTTAGAAGTTTAAAATATGTACCCGATAATCATTTTAAAAAAGCTTTGAAATCTCTTCCAATTCTTAAAGTACTTTAAAATCTCCCAATTTTTGTAAACCAATTCTTTTTAATCACATGCAATCTGATGATATTTGAATTATTTAATTTCAATTAAATCAATATAAAATGTTTTAAAATCTTATGAGTGTTATGGTTTCAAATCTTCCAAAATTCTAAGAAATTCTTTTAAACCACATTCATTTTTGAACACTTAAAAATCATTGCAGTTTTTAGAAGTTCCTTGAAACATCTTAAAATCTTGAAATGTCTATAAAATCTTTGAAAATCCTTCAAACCCTTTAATTTGTGTGAATAAATTCTTTAAAATCCATTCAAATATTTTAAAAACTCCTTGAATTTCCGTGAAATCGCATGAAACCTTGTGATATTCATTGAAATATTTGAAGTCCTATGAAATCTTTTAAAATTCCGGGAAATTCTTTAAAATACCATATTAAGAAACTTGAAATTCTTTGAAGAATTTGTAAGTTTCCAAAATCTTTTGGAATCTTTTTAAATATCTTAAAATCTTATAAATCCTATAAAAAATCTTTGAAATCATAAGAAATCTCTTAATTCATGTGAAATTTTCTGAAACATACAGAAACATCATACAGCTTTTAGTAATTGTTTATATCTATGAGACTTTTTTTTATCTCTGGAAGCCTCTTGAAATATTGAAATAATATGAAATTTCTTAATTAATTCTTAAAACATTTGAAAGCTTTCAAAATTCCTTAAAATAATAAAAATTTTATGAATTCCCTTGAAAGTTGTTTAAATCCTTGGAAAGCTTCTGTAAAACTATTTCCGGGCCGGTTGATGAATTCCTTTTCTGTATATATTTATCATTATTATTAATTTATATATGATATTGATAAAAAAAAATAATTAAAATTTTTGTTTTTAGTATTTGAGCAACGTAATCATTGGTTTTTACTCTTCAGTATCGATATTTTTTTGGAAATGATTATTTTTTAATGAAAAAAATGCTCTTATTTATATGCCTTTAAGCAAGAATCGACTGTTATGATTCGATACAGTCAATTTTAAATTTGATTTCTCGTAAGAGAACAATTTTTTGTATCAAACCTTTATTACTTTTATGGATCGTCCCGATATCTCGGGGGCAAATTTTTATTTTTGTAAAAAATTGCAAATTTCACCCCCATTCATAAACTGAATTTCTCGGAAGTAAGTTTTTATTTTTTATTTAAACTGATGATTTCATTTTTTATCGCAATCCGCAGCCGTGACTGTAATTTGTGGCAAGTGTCACCTTGAGATTATCCACTTACATTTGTTTCCACGAAACTGTATACATTTTTGTGATCAAATTTGTTTGGACCTAAATTATAAAGACGTCGTCTCGAAAATGGTTTTCTGTCTTATCTTTAAATTGTCATTCCGATTTTACATAATGTGTTTTTGCTCGCCTGAAAAATTCCGTCTTTGTTGATTATTTAATTCTGTGCTGCCACCCTACATATATTGATAAAAATATATTTATACTTATTATGTATATTGTTATTGTATGTGTATTATTTTATGTTTATTGTTATATATTGTTATATGTTGCTTAGAATAAATATTACTTTTCATTGCTTATTACTGTTTGAAAATTAATATTTGTTCTAATGGATATAATATAAAGTTTTTTTTTTTAATTATAAATATTTTACATTTTTCTTCTAGCTATGCCTCGGTGGATTATAGCGAAAAAAGGTCCTTACCCATTAGTGTACCGGATTACCATGTACGCGAAAGAAAACATGAACGGTATATCGTTTTTAATGTCCACATGGCAGGGCGCCATTTGTGCTCTCGTCGATATCGAGAATTTGCCGCACTCCATATGGCCTTGAAGAAGGAATTCATCGGGTTCAATTTCCCCAAATTGCCCGGAAAATGGCCTTTCCAGTAAGTAATTTAGAAATCAAAAAATATTTTTTTTCCGCCAGGATATAATCCGATTATAGCAAGTTTATAAAGAAGAAAAAGGGGTTAAAAGTTAATTTATTTTAACTAAAAAGTCTATTATTATATTTTTGGTCGGGATTAATCTTTTTTCGTTTAAAATTTCTTTTTTTTGGTTTAAGATGTACCTATTGTTTTAAAAATTCGTTTTTCAATTCAAAATTAATTTTCTTAACTGGAAATTTAACGGATCCATTTTTCGCTACAAATTAATCGTTTTTAGTTGAAAATTCGACTATTATATTTTGGATTGAAAATTGATCTTTTTTTTCATTGAAAGTTCAACTATTTGATTGAAAGTTGAACTACTTTGTTGAAAATTCATTTTATTTGTTTGAAATTAAACTTTTTTTCGAAAATTAGTTTTTTGTTGTTTTAAATTAATTTTTTTCAACTTGAAATTTAACTAATACATTGTTGGTTGAAAATGAATCATTTTCGAGTAGAAAATTCCTCCGTATGGTTAAAAATGTATATAAATGTTTTGTTGTAAAATCGCATTTTTCGTTAAAGAACTATTCATTTAGATTTAAAATTCAATTATTTGATTGAAAGTTTAACTACTTTGTTAAAAATGGATTTTATATGTTGTAGATCAAGAGTTTTGTAGAAAATTCATATTTGTTCGCTGAAAGTTCCACTGCTTAATTTAAACTTTTGAAGTATTTTGTTAAAAATTCATTTTATTGGTTTCAGATCTAACTATTTGGTTAAAAATTATATTTTTGTTTTGAAAATTTATATTTACGGTTTGAAAATTCAACTGTTTTGTAGCAAATTCAACTGCCTTGTAGAAAATTATTCTTTTTGTCTAAAAAACTAAACCGTTTTGTTGAAAATTAATTTTTTTTCGCTCAAAGTTCAACTCCTTGATTTAAACTTGAAGAACATTGTTAAAAATTCATGTTAATTTTTTGTTAACAATTTTTTTTAACTAATAATTAAACTATTCCGTTTTTGATTAACAATTGATCGTTTATAATTAAAAATTCCACAATTTGGTTAAAAATCTGTGTGCATAATTTTGTTGTAAAATCGTATTTTTTTATAGAAAATTATTCTTTACGATTGAAAAAACAATTATTTGGTTGAAATTTATGCTACTTCGTTAAAAAATAATATTATTAGCTCTCTTCCGTTGAAATATTAAATTCGCCTTTTTAGGTTTTAAATTAATCGTTTTAGTTTAAAATTCAACTATTTGGTTAAAGTGAAAAATTGATGTTGAAAATTCATATGCTCGGTATAGAAATGGAACTATTTTTAAGAAAATTGGGCTTCTTGGCTAAAAAAATTCAATTTTTGTTCAAAATTCTATTATTTTGGTAGGAAGTCCAACTACTTGGTTGAAAATGAACATTTTTATTGAATATTTATTTTGACGGTTTAAAAATTCAACTTTTTGTAACAAAATTCGTCTTATTCGAAAAATTCAACTGTTTTGATGAAAATTCGTCTGTTTCGGTAAAAAATTCTATATTTGGTGGACAATCAACTTTTTGCTAGAAAATGTTTTTTTCGGTTAGAAATTTTGACTGTTTTTAGAGAATTAGAATCTGCTACTTGAGAATTCACGAATTTCGTTGAATTTTTTTCTATCGTAAATAAAAAATCTTTCTTGGATGAAAATTCATCTCTATTGGCAGAAATTTGATATTTCTTGGTTTAAAGAGCAACTTTTTGGTATAGGATTGATCTGTGTTAGTCGATTGTTCAACTATTTTATTTAAAGTTCGTATTTTTTTGTTAAATCTAAATGTTTTTTATTTAAAATAAAAATCTTTTTTCGCTGAAATATCAGCTGTTAGATTTTTCTTTAAGAATTCATATCTTTTGGATAAATTTGACTTTTTTTACTCAAAATTACCATATTTTTTAAAATTATCAACTAATATCTTTTTTGTTGGGAAGTGCTCTTTTTTCACAAATTCTTCATTTTAATTAAAAATTCATTTTTTTACGGAAAATGTAACAGTTGATCTTTTTCTGGATAAAAAAATCATCCTTTTAGATTGAACATTCAAATGTTTTCTGAAAAATTAGTATTTTTGCCTTGAAAATTCAACTATTTGGTTCGAACTGCAGATTTTGTATTGAAAATTCGTCCCTCTCGACTAAAAATTCATCTTTTTTGGTTAAAAATATTTGCTTAAAAAGTCAACTTTTTGTGGTTGAAGTTTATTATTATTTTTTTTTTTTTGAAAATTCGGCCGTTTAGTTGTAAATTCATTTTTGTATGTTGAAAATTTAACGATTCTTTTCAAAAGTCATGTTTGTATTTAAACTATTCAACCGTTATGTTGATAATTCGTCCGAGTGAATTAAAAATGCATATTTTTTGGTAGAAAAGTTCTTGTTTGTAAATTCAACTGTCTTGTAAAAGATTTGTCTTTCCGGCTGGCAGATTCAACTATTTATTTTAAAATACAACGATTTTATGTTTGAACTTTTAATCCTTTTTGTTTGAAAATTCAACTATTTGGTTAAAAGTGCATCTATTTGGTTGAAAATTCCTTCTTTTTTTTATTAAACTATTTGGGATTAAATGCAACTGTTCAGTTTAAAATTAATTTTTTTTTTCTGAAAGTTCAACTATCTGGTTAAAAATTTGTTTTAAAAATGCAATATACTTCGACTCGAAATTTTAAGCATTTCATATTGAAGTAGAGGACAAAATTTTTAAAGAAGGGGAGGAGTCGAAAGAGTTTTTTTTTTAAATAGCTTGACATACTTTTTGAACGGTTTCTGATCATAATTAATGTTTTGTTTATAGACTCAGTGAACAGCAATTAGACGCAAGAAGACGGGGCCTGGAGCAATATTTAGAAAAAGTGTGTGCAGTTCGGGTTATTGCAGAAAGCGACGCAATGCAAGAATTCCTCACAGACAGACTGGAAGAGGATGGTGATCAAGGACCTGCCGTAGATTTAAAAATTCTACTTCCCGATCGCGAGGTTGTTACTGTTACTGTTGCTAAAGCTGCCCCGGTAAAGGACGTCTACGATGCAGTTTGTTGCAGAGTGGGCTTGGACGCAGAGACTGCAAAGTACTTTTACCTTTTCGAAATCGTCGAGTACAATTTCGGTATGTTAGAAAAAATTAGTACTTCTTTTATAAGCCGAAAATTATTATTATCCACAGAATTGGCAAAACTTTCCAATTCCCAATGACGTTGACAGTTCAATTTTCCCAACAATTAATTTTTTTTACAATACAAATGTTCTTAAAGTTGCATAATTCTTAGCTACGATATACACAATGAACCATAATTGAAAAACTGCTTTAATTGTTTAAAATGATCGACAAGAAAATACGCAAATCGTTTTTCTACAGGTACGTTATCGTGTTCTAAAAAAATCCATTTTTTTGTTTGTTATCATATCAGTACACTGCAGCTACTATTTTCTCAAACTGTTCGCTAATAGAACTGTTTTCTTTCACTTTAGCTGTAAAGATATTTTCAAACATCTTTGATAATTTGGCTGAAATAACATATGCTATCTTAAAAATCGAAACTTCTAAACATTTCATGTGATTTCTAAAAACTGAATGGGATATCAGGCTTATAATTAAAAATTTATTTTTTTTTACTTTAAATTAAATTATTCGATTTTTGGTTAAAAATTGGTCGCTTTTAATCGAAAATTTCACTATTTTGTTAAAAATTCTCGTACATATTTTGTTTGCAAAATGGTCTTGTTTGGTAGAAATTTATTCAACTTGAGTAAAAATTAAATTAAATATTCGGTTGAAATTTAAACCGCTTTCTTAAAAATTCATTTTATTAGTTGCAGGTCCATCTTTTTTGTTGAAAATTGATCGTTTTTAGTTTAAAATTCAATTTTTTGGTTAAAAACTAATTTTTTGCTGAAAGTTCAACTTTTTTAAAGAAAATTTTTTTTCTTGGCTTAAAATGCACCTATTTTGTCAAAAATTCGCCTTTTTCGGTTTAAAATTGATAGTTTTTAGTTTAAAATTCTAGTATTTGGTCAAAATGAACTTTGTTGGCTACAAAAAATTCAATTTTTGGCTCAAAGTTCTATTGTTTTGGTGGAAAGTCGAACTGCTAGGTTAAAATTGAATTTTTTCTATGAAAATTCATACTTATTGTTTAAAAATTCAACTTTCATGTAGAAAATTCGTCTATTGCTCTAAAAATTTAAGTTTTTTGTTCAAAATTTGTCTATTTAGATGGAAAATTCTATTATTTTTGTAGACAATTGAACTATTTGGTTGAAAATGAATTTTTTGATTAAAAATTATTTTTTTCTTTTAGAAAATTCAACTGTTTTTAGAGAATTCGCTTTTTCTACTTGAAAGTTCAAGAATTTGGTTGACTTTTTTTAAATGAGATTCAGTAAGGTTTAATAAGATTCCAAGGAGTTTCAAGGGATGTATATTATTTTTGAAAAATTCCAAGCAATTTCAGAGAATTTTGAAGGATTTTGCGAGGTTTCAAGAAGTTTCTTCTGATTTCAGAGGATTTCAATTTCCAAACGTTTTGATGACCTTTCCTAAGTTATTATAAATATCACGATAATTTACGGGATTTCGAAGTAATTAAAGGGATTTATGGGGAATTTACTAAAACTACGCAAATTGATAGGATCTCCAAGGACTTTAAAGAATTAAAAACTTGCAAAGGATTTGAAAGATTTTAGGGTATTTTACAAGATTCCAAGAAAAAAAAAAATTTCAAATGTTTTCAGTTTAAAACTGAACTATTTATTTGAAAACCTATGTATTTTGTTAAAAAAAGGTGGTTTGTTGGTAGAAAATGAATCTTCTACGCTGAAAATTCAACTATTTGGTTAAATTTATTTTTAGATTTCTTTTTTTAGTATAAAATATTATCTATTATATTTTTTATTTAAAATACATCTTTTTGATGAAAATTCAACAATTTTTTGTTGAAGTTTAATATTTTTCGTTTAAAACTTCGACTATCTTGTTAAAAATTGAAGCATTTTATTAAAAAGTCATCCTTTTGGTCGAAAACTCAACTTTGTTGAACATTCGTTCATTTTTGACAGAAAATTGGACCGTTTCGATTGAAAATTCATTATTTTTCATTTAAAATTAAACTGCCTTCTAAGTAATTTATTATTTGATTGAAATCGCAACTTTTTTTGGTTACTTTAATCTTTTTGTTTGAAGGTTAGATCATTTGGTTGAAAATTAATCTTTGTATTTTGGCTATTTAACAGTATGATTAAAAATTCATCTCATCGTTTGAAAATTTAGTTATTTTGTTAAAAATTTCACTATTTCGTTAGAAATTTAAGGTCGAAAATTCAACTCTTTGTTGGAAAATTCGTCCTTTTGGACTATATCTATTATTTATCGATATAAATTAAATTTTAATTTTAAACTTCTAATTTGAAAGTGTTTTACTCCTTATATAAACAATTCTATGTTGGAAATGTTACAACATTAAGATTCTAGTCTTTGAATATTAATGGTTGGGAAAAATGAAATATTCGTCAGATAGAAATCAGGGGAAATATATTTTTTACTATCAAAACTGAGTACTACTTCTTGAAATTCGATAACTCTGTCAAATTTTAACCAATTGTAATAAAAAAAAAGCTCAGTACACACGGAATTAAACTCACTTTGATTATATTAGCAGCAAAAAATTAATGACTTTTAAAAAATGTCAATTAATAGTTGTTAAAGTTGAAAAACCTCAGAATTAAATGAGAAACTTAAAAGATTTTCGATTATATCTTCGTGATTTTTCAGCGTGATAAAATGAATAATTACCCAACAACGGGTTTTCCCAAAAAATCAGACTTGGGGTCCTAGAATATTTTTTTAAGAAACCCTAGACACTTCTTTTATAAATTTAAAAGTGAATGTTTAATCGTTCCTTTTCAGAAAGAAAATTGCAACCCCATGAACACCCACACACCTTATATATTCAAAACTATTCGACAGCAAGTGCCACATGTCTGTGTATAAGAAGATGGCTCTTTAATATTTCGAGACCTCTGAGTGAGCAGGCATTAACGTGGATTTTTTGGCAAACTGTCGATGAAGTTAATAGAGGACACATTTCCGCAGGCGAGAGGCTTTATCAGCTCAAGGCTCTGCAGGATGCATCCAGAAAACACGAGGTGAGAATTTTAGCTTGATCCTTAAAAACTGACAATTAATAAATTCATTAATTATAAGATTTAAACAAAAAAATATTTTTTTGATAAATAGTTTTCTGAAAATACATTTTTGCGTCCGTTCAGTCCTTAATGGGTTAAAAAAAAAATTATTTTCGAATCTGAACATATACACTATCTTAAGTTATACCTTACTAATCGAAAAATTAGAAATAAACAAATTAAAAATTGGATATGATTCAGAGGTCCGCTTTTTGAGTTTTGTCTTCTTTTATTAATTTTCTGCAGTTTTTATTTTCTGAATTATTTTAAGATGTGTTAATTAAATTTTTATACTTTTAGAATTATAATGTTTTATATTACCTACTACTACTTTTTGAGTAAAATAATTTTTTTTTCACTTGTTTCACTTTTTTTAGTAATAAGTAACTTTAAAAAATATATTTATCACAATTTAAAACTTACTTATTCAAAATATTTTCATTTTTTTTTACTTACAAAATAGAACTTAGGCTAATGTGCGTATTCAGATTTAAAAGTCATTTTTGTTTTTCATGTAAAATGAATCTCTTTTTTGTACAAAAGAGCAAGATTTTCCGCCATTACGGTTAAATGTGGAATGTGTAAAAAAAAAATGTTTACAAAGATTTTACTTTCATTTATAAAATATCCACTCATTCTTATAATATATACAAATAAATCGTCTGCGTAAATTTATTTGTGAGAATTTTATTTCATAATTATTATTGTGTACTCATATTTTTATTGCCAAAATAAGGTTCATTAACATCGAATAGTAAAGGAAACTAGTTTATGTTCCTTTGTTCCTTAAATAAATTCAAAAAATGCAGGAATACAAATTCAAATTCTAAATTCCACAAAAATTTGAGTTTGCTAAAAGTATCTCAGTTTCTTTGAAAATAATTGATTAAAGCAATAGCGAATGATAGTTGCCTTTTTCTACAAATAATCAGAAATATAATCTTCATATTATAACAGAAATATTTAAAAAACCATTTTGTCATACATACAACATATTTTATAAGAAGTAAAAAAAATATTAATGAATAAACGAAACCCCTGAATATTACAACTTGTCAGCCTGATCGTATTTTTAAAAATAAAACTCTTTCTTCACCAAGCAGACTCAGTGACACTTATTCTTTCATCATCTTCCATGATTACAGATTGCTTCAGTCATTATTTTAAAAACAAGTTTGAGGAATGTAAATTCGTCCGTTCATGATGCAAATTTCATTCCCAACTTATTATTTAAAAAATGTCTGTATCAGGCAGTGTCAGTCTTTATTTTTGGATATAAAAAAATACACAAAAAAGCACCTCTACCTTGTAAGGAAACATTTTTATTTTTTTTAAAAAGAGAGGCTGCGGATGACGATAACTGAATTCAATCTTCAGTTTAAAAAAAGAAGAAAAACGTACTCTCCAGATTTTAAGTTTTTGAATGTAGATACACAAATTGGAGAACAAAGAAAATATTTTATTTTCATTAAAACATATTTTCAAGAAATCTTAGTACTAAAGGGTGAAAATTCGCACTACTGTGTTAAAAATTAATTTTATTAGTTGAAGATACAACTCTATGGTTAGAAATTTTGTATTATTGAAAATCAATTTATGAACAGCAAATTTAAGTATTCCATTTTCAACGGAAAATTCAACGATTTTGTTAAAATATTATCTGTTCTTGTCGAGCTCAACTGTTTTTTTTTTTTTTAATTTAAAATTAAAACGTTTTTTCTGTTGAAATATCAAACATTACATTTTCTGTTGAGAATTCATATTTTTTCATTGAAAATTCATCTACTTGATTTAAAAACATACTCTTTTGTTATATATTAATTTTTTGTTGTTGACGATTAATATTAATAATATTAATAATAATTCGTCTTTTTATTGAAAATTCTACAATTTGGTCAGCATTTTTTCCTTTTTGGCTATAAAATCGATGTTCGCCAAAAAACGAACTGATTTGTTACAATTTTATTTTTTTCTGGATGAATCATGGATGAAACAATCATTTTTTTGTATAAGATTTATCTCTTTGATTGAAAAAGTTACCTATTTTATTAAAATTTGCTTTTTGGTTGAAAATTAATTTTTTCAACTGAAAATTTGACTATTCCTATTTTGGTTGAAGATTTAATTTTTTTAAATTTTGTTTAAAATATTCATGTATTTTGTTGAAATAACGTATTTTTTGTTAGGAAATTAATATAATTGGTAGAAAATTTATCTCTTGGTTAAAAATTCGTCTTTCAGGTTGAAAATTCATGCTTGATTAAAAGTTGAACTTTTTTGTTAAAAATTCATGTTTTTGGTTAAAGATTCATAATTTCAGTTAAAGATTCATATCTTTGTTTAAAAAATTAACTTTTTTATTGAAAATCTTTATTTTTATATTTTTTTAATAATATCCTTTTTTTACTTCTTATTGTTCATTGACAAATGTACAAACATTGAATGTAATTTGTGGAGGCT
>JAAAKG020141840.1:0-11759 GCA_010014905.2 Druon quercuslanigerum | reverse complement strand
CCTGGGTTGGAGCAGTGTTGCGGAGTGAACGTGTTATTTAAATAAATAACGCGAGAATTCCAGATCAATCTAAAATTGTATAACCCCTTCCTCACACTACTCCCCTTCCTACCGAATGAGTCACGTCTACCCCGAAAGGGAAACGGCCTAATGGTGTAATAAAGTAATCTAAAATCAATTTCTAAGTAATTTAGCAAAGTCAAGGAATTTCGGGGATCTAGAGTATTTAAAGAAATTACGAAATATAAATGAATTCGGAGGTTTTAAGGAATTTAACGATATCGGGTAATTTAAAGAAAAAGAAAGAAAATTATAAGAATTGAAAATATCTAAGGAATGTCAGTGTTTGCAAGACACTGACTATTTACGTTCGGAGAGCTTGGATTTGATTCGAAGATCAGAACGATAACCGGGCTCAAATCCGAGCTTCACTGTATGCTGTAACATTTATTCTATTTGATGCGTGTACTTACTAAAGAAAAAGGCCAACTCAAAACTTAGAGCAGTTTTTTAAACGTGCCTATTAAAACTAAGTTATTTTTTATAAGCGATTGTGAAGCAATCGGATATTAAGTTTCAGTGGTCCTCGAAAGTTTTTTATGGACTGCCTTTTATAATATTTTTAGGGACTTATATTTTGTTTTGGTCAACAAGCTTCTACCAGCTTTTGCCTTTAAAATGTTCTGTATCAAATTATGTATTTGAATCTTATTGGATCTAAGTTTGTGAGAAAACCGTTTGGGATTAAATCTACTAATAAAACTATGAGAGAAATTGAATGTTTGTAATTATAGCGTTTTTCAGTATGGATTTGATATTATATTATAGGACAGTATATTTTATTTTTAATGGAATTAAGGAAAACTGAAAATGGAGGAAGTTGTATCATGAAAATTATTTTATACTTGATTATAGATGCCAGAGATATCCGCGTTCTGACACCACTAACTGGAGCAGGGGGATAATCTATCTCTCTCGCACAGAAACGTGATTAATATTTTCAATTGTGCTCCATAAATAGCTCTTCACTTGCGCATATATTTAAACTATCTAACTTGTATTTAGAGAGGGGGGCGGTAAACAGTTAACCAGATTTTTGCGCGAAAGAGATAGCTTATCCTGCTAACCTGACAAGATGTATGTACAATGCGGGCCAAGCAATAATACCAATCCCAGAGAATAAAATTTAATTTAGTTAATAACTTGGTAAAAATTTATTTTTCACAGTTACCAAAGAAATATCTAATTCATTATTTAATTTAATAGCTTTTTAATAATAAAAATAATATCTAAGTACACTTACCGTGAAAAATATTTATTTTCCAAGTGATTACAAAAATAAAGTTTCGTTCCATGTATTTGGTATTATTGTTTGTTCCTCTGCATGCAGACATCTTCGATATCCCAACCTAATCTGAAATACCTAATGGCTCAATATTACAAAGTGCTAACAACGCACCTTCTAAAATTCAATGACCATGCTGCGCAAATAGAAAATCTGTCAGAATAATAAACATTGCATTTAGACATGGCTATTTCAAATCTTAAAAAGTATTTAAGAAGTTACTCATACCCAAAGTAGTAGGTACAGTTGATCGATACTTCGTACCCAAAGTGATGGACACTTCGTAACCCAAATGATCGGGAATCTCTACCCTACCTACCTATGCAGCATTCACACCGCAAGGGAAATTTTTGTTGCAGGTATTACACTATTCTGCTTCTTTCCTATACTTGACTGTACTTCTAAGCAAAGTGTTCTCGTATGATGTTATCCGAGCCCTTCGCAGAAAATTCACGGAGCGCTCTATCTTATCTCTGATATAGCGGCTTCTGGCGACTTTCACAAACCTTCCTTTTAGTCCTTCCCTTGATAAATCCCAAGGTAAATTCCTAGGGTTTCCGAACTTTAAAACCGCCGGTTTTTCTTGGTCTAACATGAGCAAAATATATTTTTTATTTAAACTCACTAGCTTGCTTCTCAATTCTTTCGAGTATAGTTTCAAAAATCGAAAAATGCAGTCCTGTTCTTAAGCTACAATATGGAAGTATTATAACGATTAATGATCTCCAGCTCAGTGCCTGCTCGGTATTCAATTAAATCCCTTTCTCTCTGTAGTTGATGATCGTCCTCCCGCACACTGTAGAGTGGAATTTTTGTGAAAGCACAGCAGCGTCGCCTGAGAAATAAGCCAAAGCGATGTACAGTGTACGCTTCTAGTCTTTTTTTTTACTTGTACCCCTAAGTCTCTAATTAGTAACAGCGAGATACCTGGAGCAGAGTTAAGAAGGCCAAACCACATCCATAACCTTATCGACTATGCATGCCCTTGGTGCTTGTCTGTGTGACCTCTCAGATATGGAGTTACCTTCCTGAGTCACTGATCATGGAGATCTTAGTCTCAGCCATTAATAGACTAATGCTGGAAGTTTTTTTGGATTCTTCCCTCCTCCTGTCCGTATATTAAGCAAAAAGAGTTGATTCATATGATGCTGTAATATCTAAGGCCCCCCGTTAGGAGCCTCAGTTGTTTTTCGGGGAGTCATGTAGAATTTCAATTTCTAGCTGCTGCTGCGGATTTTCCTCTTTACAGAAAGCCTAGTAACCTTTCCTACAACCTTGGTAACTTGTTTGTTGTCGTTTATGTTAATGAGCTTTATCGCTTCTGATGGGATGGTCTTAGAGATGGCCGCAAAACTACTTCCTTTCCTCCGTTTATCATCAGTGATCATTAGGGTGGGTCTTATTAATACTTGGTGAACTTTGTTTTGAATTTATTTGGCCTCACCACCCAGTTTTTTGCGAATATTTAGGAGTTAGGTAAAGCTAATGAAGATTCCCATGGGATTTGAAAAAGAAAAAAACTCAGCTTTTTATAAATCTGATATTTAATTGCTACGAAATTTTACTATGCATTATACCATCGTATCACTCATTATGTTTTTTTGACTATCTAATCTCCATAATCGCTTCAAAACTGTGTTGATCCCCAAATTTCTATCGCTACTTAATCTGAACACACTTTTTCTTCGAAACAAGTACCAAATTTTACTTTTTTTATATCAAGACAACATATTCTACATTTCGAATATAAAAATACTTCAAGATTGACTTAAATAAATGATAAAAACAAGCTCTCATTTAAGGAATTCGTGGTATACATGTAATGGAAGGAATTCATTGAATACATTGAATTTACGGAATTCATGAAATTCACATAATTTAACGAATTTATCGAGTTTCTTTAAATCATGAAATTTCACTTAAAAATTCTTTCGAAGCATCTCTGGAATCACACATATTATTACTGAAAATAATCCTTTCTCTACGAGGAAGAAAATTGATTTCAAGTCTGTTAGGGAGAAAAGTGCTCATAAACTGAAAAGAAATAATTACATATATGGTGAATAAAACTGTTATTTTTTGAATCGATATTATTTCATTGCTCTAGATTTACATTTGCTTTTTACTTTCATTGGATTATTCTTTGAAATTTTTACTCAATCTTACGGTTGAAGGGTATAATCCCAATTTCTTCTTTGGACAGACGAGTAATATGGCAGTTGGTCAAATGTAATTGAACAGGGTTACGGCCATGTAATACTGTTTGATACAAGTATAACAAAACACCATGAGAATTAAACTTTCCAACGATAAATTTATTCGGCGATACTAGTATTCTAGCAGGTAGGCTTATCCTGAAAATTCGACTATTTGGATCTCCAAATCCAAGGCGAAGAAGGTTTCGAGTGTTTACATTTTTTATTTGATAATCAGGAGGAATAGGATGTAGTAGAATAGAAGCATAACGAGGTGGAGGTGAATGAGGAGATTGGCTGCTAGAAGGTCGTCTATCTAAATGAGCACGTGTGTTCAAATAAGCTTCGGCGTTATGCATCAGTGAACTTAATTCTGAAATAAGATATCAATACCTCCATTTTAAATAGCCTCTCTTGTAGAATACTTCTGAAAGAACTACACAGGCATTGATAGTCTCAAATAAGTACTATTTTAAGTTGGTTCTTCGTTTTAGTACGCATGCCCGCCAAACAGGTGACAGGTTAACTGATTAATACTTTCTGAAGTATTATATTATTTAAAACTGTTTTAAATTTGTATCAGTTCCTTATAATGCAATTAAATTGCTTCAATATTAGGTTGAACTCTTCAGGCAATTGAAGTACTCAAGGAATTCAGAGAAATCAATGAATTGGGAAAAATTAAAGAATTTACTTAACTCGGGAAATTTACAAGAATTCCAGAAGCTCAAGGATTTCAGGGGTTGAGTAATACCTACCCCCGGCAGCAATATGAATTGCCGCATTTTTGCCAATTTTGTGCGGGCTTTCAATTTTTCTGAAAGTAAGATGCCGCAGTGTGATTAGCCGGGAATTCGAATTAGCTTGTCTCTATTGCAGGTAAATTAGAAAGAACAAGGAATTCAAGAAAGTCAGAGAGAATAGCGATTACAGAGAATTAAAAAAATTTAAGGAATTTACAGAATTTAGATTAAGGAATTTAGGCAATTGGAGGGATTAGAAGAATGCAGCGTGTTCACAGAAATTAATAAATTGAAGAATGTAGGGTACTCCGAAGAAATAAATAATTAAAGTAATCCATACGATTTCATAGAATTTCACTGTGAGTAGAAAATCGGACTGAACACATCGGTAGACAGCTTGTTACATTCCGCTTTGATTGAGCCCTCCCTAATAAAATATTTACTAATTCTAAAATTGTCAAATTAATGAAATTCAGATAGTTGATGACATTCTGAGATTTAAAAGAATAAAGAAATAAAGAAATTCTTTAAATAAACGAATTTGAGAAATTTAGAGAAAATAAGGATTTCATATAATTTAGAAGAGTACTAATTATAACGAAATTTGTCTTCTATTTGCCGCGTGTACATACTAAAACGACAGACCAACTCAAAATTCAGATTGATTCTTTTGGATGCATGTAAAAAATAATTTTTTTCTATAAATAGTGGCGTTCCGAATGTCAGATATAACTTCTGAAATTATGAATTTTATACTTTACAAAATTGTGACTAAATGCACCTTAACAAAATATTTTTTACCTTTCGTTCACTAGTTTAGTTCACTTTAAAATTTTTTCAACGCTTTTGATCGAATTACCTAACAAGGGGAAGGCCCGAGGGTCAACATTCAAATCGAGTTCGCGTGAGAATAATTCGAAAAATTGTCAAATTTCATTTGACACGTGTCACTGCTTTCTTGTAAGTTAAGGCCAGTTCTGAAAATAATAAATTATGAAAAATACGCCTACCTTCACTGATTTACTAGTTTGAGCGTGGCAGCTTGCGTATCCAGTGCTGTGGAGCTTGAATCTTTTGGCTATAAATTTTTTGTTACATGATAAAAAAATTCGAATCATTACTATTATTCATTTATTATTACTTATAATTTATTATTACCTATAATTATTATTTACTAATTATTATTAGTATGAAAATATATATTGTAAATTAGTAATATTCATTGATGAATTAATTTTTTCTTTTATTTATTTTTTCTTCATTCGTTCTGTGGTTGCTCCTTTTAACACCTGTGTGTTTTTATAGAGACAAACATATGGAAAGTATCAAAAATTCTACTGGTAGTAACGAAAAAACAACATAGAAATTTCTAGACAAAAGATTCCAACCTCGCAGTAGCGGCGTCACCAGCAATCAAGCTTCCACCAGGCCAGCAGCGCTGAGTGAGAGACGTTCCGCGTGACTATTAGTAGTAAATCAGTGAAGGTAGCCGTATTAAAAAAAAATTAATTTTTTCAAAACTGGGATCCACTTACAAAAAAGTCGCGACACGTGTCGAATGGAAGTCTATAATCTTTCGAATTATTCTCATGCTACCTCGATTAGAATTTCGAACTTCAGGCATTCCCCTTATCAGTGGCGTAAATCAAATTCAATTTTGAAACAATCAGATTATAAAACTATTGGAAAAATTAAATTCTTGCAATAGTCGAATTGTTTTGCTTTAGATTTTATATTACATTATATAGTATTATATTTCATTTACCAATGGAATTAAGGAAAACTGTTAATGTCAAGATGATACTCCCATTAAGAATCGTCATTTTTCTATTAATGATGGAAACTAATTATAGAAAATGATTTTATACTTGACTGTAGAAATAATAGAACAAAACATACTTTGATTCACGAAGATAACAAACAGCAGTCGCTATCTAATTCACATATTAATGTTATTATTCAGTCAAGGTAAGTAAACGTAAACGTAAATTCTGTTTTACATTTCAAGATTATAAATATTCCTTTACACTTGAACATGTCGAATATATTCTTCAGTATGCTATTCTACGCTAAGAGGCGTATTTTTGGAATAAATCGTAAAAATTAGCATTGACAATAAACAAATAAATTAATGGAAAAACGTCACACGTTGGATTAAAAAGTTTAATAACAAAATAGCTTTTTATGATATACACTTTTTTAAAATGTTGAAAAAGGATGATGAAAATACGTATGTTTCAATATAAGTACATATTATGAATTGCAATAATATAAATTTATTAAAATGATACATTTTTAATGGTAGCTGAGAGAATATAGAGATAAGAACATCTTCGTTAAAGCTGAAGGAGCTTTAAGGAAAGAGAATTCACAATCACCAACTAATGTAAATACATTATCGAGCGCGAAGCGCGAGAAGCAACAGTCGCGCTCCCTAGGCGTGCTAAAATTGCCGATAATAAAATACCAAACAGTAGCCTTTCTATAATATGTCTGCGGCCCGTTGTGATTTAAAGAACCACACCGAGATCCTTAAAATTATCATTATCCTTATTATTTCCTTGAAAAAATTGTATTTTAAAATAAAATCTGAGAAACGGCCTTTTCTATTTCTTCTTGCGCATTGCTTCGACTCCATTTTTTTTTCTCAACCACAATTCACCGATACCGCGGCATTTCAGATTTCTAGATGCGAGGAGAAAAAGAAAATATATAGGAAAGTTTAAAAATAAATTGAGATTTAAAAATGGGAAATTGAAATTTTGTAGTTTTAATCCAATTTTTTTCTTCTTTGGAAACATTTAATCAATGGATTTTAACGTAATATGGACGCAATTAACTTGAAATTCGAATCGAGGATTGAAATTGATAAATTAAATTAGGAATTAAAGTTGGCTTTTTAAATTTAAAACAAAAATTAAGAATTCGAATTAAAGATTTAACTTAGGATTTAAATGAATCTAAAAAGCAGTTTGGGATTCATTTTTGGGACTTGCGTAATCCACAACCCTGGACGTGCTTAGAGCTCCTGATTGACTTATTGGTCCTTGGAGCGCCATGAATTTCGTTGTTTATGTTTTGTGTCTGCCACGATGTGTCGAAATTCTTTATTTATTTTTCAAAACATTTTGTGTTGCAAAACAATTTTTTATTGTTGATTTATACGACCTATGAGTGATTTATTGGAATTGTATTTAATATGTGTGATTAATTCGAATCGTGTATCTCATATGCTATTTATTTGATTTCTATCGACTACTTAATTATGTGAGTGATTTCCACGTTCAGGGTTACCTGATTAGAAGTAACCACCGATCCCGCTGCTGTCCCATTATAAGACATTTAATCGTCATCCTGATTAGTGGTGTCGTTAGTTAGAGAGGTGACATCTGGTGGATCTGATGGCATCCCCTTGTATAGCTTAACCGCCTTCCTTAAGCACGAACATCTTTCTTTCTGGGTGCCGGAACAGTACATTTGCAAAGATTTTGATGCCTGTGAAAAGCTGATTAATCTTCACATCATTAATCATTAATTCAAAATCGGAAGAATGCTAGACGCGTTAGTAACTAATGTCTGCTCGTGTGATGATAAAACCTACGGATTAACCAAGAAAATTGTTTGAACGTTTGGCGAAATTTTAAGGAAACCATTAACATTTTCTGACGTGGCGTTTTTGGACTCGGTAATTGACGTAGGTATGTTCTGAGAATCAAAAAGATAATTGAATGATTGAAGGTTGACCAGCTTTCTCAGGCATCAGAATCTTTGCAATTGGACTCCTCCGGTACCCAGTGAGGAAGATATTCGTGCTTAAGGAAGGGCGTTAAGGTATTCAAGGGGGTGCTATCAGATTCACCAGGTGTCACCTCTCTAACTAACGACGCCACTGATCAGGATGGCAATTAAATGGCTTATGATGGGGCAGCAGCGGGGTCGGTGGTTACTTCGAATCTGCTAATCCTGAGCGTGAAAAGCACTGTCACGACCATGATCACCATGACTTCGGCTACAGGTGTATTTAATTTAGTGATTTCTTTAACTATGCGTTCCCCCTATCCCTCTTTCAAAAAATATTCGCATGGGTACTCTGAAATTACCACAAGCGTCAAAGTTTAGTTCTCTAAACTTACCTAGCGTTCATCACAGACCCCCAAATTCCCGAGCAGCTCAATGGAATCTGGGTAACTTACCCGAAACGTCACTGAATCCCAACGGGTACCATTCCTAGATTCATGCCTAAACGGAATCTGCTTTCTTCAAATAAAATCTACAGTTTTTATATTGAAAATGTAATTCTTACTGAAGAAATTAATAATATCAAAATAAATTATTATCGACCAGTGCAGATATCTTTTTCACTACTGTGAAAATAGAAATCGATCCATCGATTAAATTAACCCTTCTGGAGTGCTTCGTGAGCGGAAATATGTGATAATTCAGTATTTATAGTCGTTTCTTTATATAAAGTAGACTTTACGACGCTTCTCGTTTTCGGTGCTGTAGGGGAATCCAGCAGGAGGTGCCAGATAAGACACACACGCGCAAGAGAACGAAGGAGAAAGTGGGAAAGGAGAAGTGTTATATTGTCTACTGTATAAAGTCATCACGTGACATTTCGCCGTAATTACCCTCCTACAGGGTAAAGTCACATATACTTTACTTACATATGAATTACCCTGAACAACATTACCCTTATTCTAGATGACTTTATCCAGAATTAATGATTACCTGCAACATTTCTTACACACAGTTTTTTCTGCGTTAATATTTGAAAAAACCGCAACTTTTGCCCACTCAAAAATGTAGTATAAAATCTTAGAATGCTTGCTTTTTCATGTAATTTTTTTATCTGAATATGTTAAAGACGCTTTTTTACCACCTATTATTACAAACCTTTAATGAAAAATCAAATGTAAACTAAAAATAAAATAAAATAATATAAAGTCATGTAAAATATTTCGATTTAAAAATATTATATTCTAATTCAACTTAATTTTGGCGTCTGAGCATATAAAGTAAAATTATTTGTCTAAAGACCTTATTTTTGTTACCATTTTGGCAAACATTTTTCCGAATATAATAGCTAGTTATCAGTTTCCTTTCAGGAAAGCCCCAAAAGAAGTTTAGGTTTTTTATTTATCTTCAATTCGCCCTGAATTCTTAGTAAGTTATCCTAAAGTCTAAAATAACTTTGAAATTTTCTAAATTCTCTCAATGTCACTTAATGTAATCTTCTTTAAAGAAGTTTTTGTTTAATTCATCTCGAAGTCGTTTAAACTCACCTTAAATTCTTAGGCATTCCGTCAAATTCTTTTAAATGCCCTTTCAGTTTTCCTAAAATCATTTAAAACTTTTTGAATTGTGTCCTTTTTTTAAATTGTTTTCAATATTTTTCAGTCAATCAATCAATGGAATTTTTTTAATTAAATTTTTTGCCATTTTGTTTGAATTCTTTTGAATGTAACTTAAATTCCTTGATAGTCATTATATAATTTTTTAGTTAGCAATTAGTAGACTTTCAAAGTTTTAAAGAGATTTGCATTTTTTTAGATTTCAAACTTAGTTTTTGTAAACTACATGAAATTCTCTCGAATTTTTTTAATTTACTTACATTTTTCAAAATTCATTTACGCTATTAAATCAATGCAATCGTTTAGATTTAAAAAATTCCTTCCAGTCACTTTTATACTAATTTAAAAGGTCCGTTGTCAAGTGAAAGTAAATGTCTAACTACTATTAAGATATAATGTGTTCGTTGCTCATTGCAATATATAATATAAATGTTATATTTTCAATTTATTGCCTGTTGTAAATAAAAATAATTAATTAGACTAAAAAAAGTAATTCTTGACCGTACATAAAAATATTTTAAGGTAAACTAAAGCTCTGTCCACGATTAAGATAGAATATCGAAGGTTTTTTCAATGAACATTCTATGTTTATTATTTTATCATTGTTTTTAAAAAGTTTCTTAAGACAAATACAGTATATATGAAGAAGAAAAAAAGTTAAACATTTTTTGAAAAGTTTGTAACATTCAAGACTTTACCCGCTTATATTTTTTTTGCAATCATATTATAGCGATATTATAGGTCATTTCTTTTTCTTGTCCGTGATACGTTTCATCAAACTTTATAAAAATATTTCACAAATTTTTTTTTATACGTAGTGTATTTGTTTAAAAAACTGGTTTAAATAATTATCAAGCAACTGCTCGAAAATGTGAAGTAACCAGATTCTATTCGTCGCAGCGCATACATTAAGGGTAGGCTAGATTGTTAATTATATGCAGATGGTGTGAAAATATTAATGTATATTGTACATACTACTTTTTAAATAAAATTTTAGAGAAATTTATTACTTTTCTTTTGTTTCGTGATAATAATAGTCTTATAAATATAAATGTATAATATTAAAAATAAAAATGAGCAAGCGATATGCGACGCAGATGATACGCACGTTATGATCATCATAACGTGCGAGAAATGTGCGCCTCGACTGATGACATGTATACCTCATCAGTATAAGGTACATGGTGCGCACATGCGCATCATTCGCACCTATGCTGGCGAATACGCCATAATTTCGCAATCCTTTTGTTATCTGGGTAAGTATTAATTTCACAGTATAAAGAAACTTCCCTTTACGAGGAAGAAAATCCATTTGATAACTGTTAGAGGGCAAACTGCTTCTAAGGTGAGGATAAATTATTCTTCGCATCGGTATTATTTAATCGTTTGAAATTTACATTTCCTTTTTGCTTGAATTAATTAAATCTGTAACATTCTTACTTAATCATATGGTTGAAAGTATAATCCCAATTTCTTCTTTCGACATTCGAGTAATATTCCCATTGTACGAATGCCATTTAACAATGATTAGAATTTTGTCATGCAAGATTTGGAATTGAATGTTATTTTGATTTTAAATAAATATACAATTTAGCTTCAGGATTTTAAGTATAATAATGCAAAAATATATTGGTTATTAAAAATTAATTAATAGATTGTAAATTTTGTAACAATCAATTTTTCCGAGAAAAACCCTTTAGTAATACACTAAATGATTATACAGAAGAAGCAAAATATATCTGATAAATAATGGACAACTCGTAACATTGTTGGCTTTATTCTTCATAATAATAAGTGATCCTTATCTTATAAGAACATTAAAACAGAAAAAATAGCGAGATATACGTAGTTGATTGTTCTGAGAAAACGAAACTTCTATATTGAAAAATTGCCAAATAAAAAAGTTGCTTATTAAAATTGTTCAAAAAATACCTAATGACTGCATGACTTTGAATTATTACAGCAACAGGATTTGGAAACATTTAAGCAGTTGATAATATTGATGATATGAAATTTGTTTAATGAAAAATGGCTAATGACGCATTCACAGAAAAAACTGGGGGTTCACTCATGTTGCAGCTCAAACGAAAGTTGGTATCCTTAGGAACTTGAGCTCATATAG
>JAAAKG020141839.1:0-11759 GCA_010014905.2 Druon quercuslanigerum | reverse complement strand
TTAAACATTTAATAAACGCAGAAATAAAGACGCATTGACATGCACCTCACTGTTAGTTTGTACCATCTTTTTGAGCCTAGATAATGATTCCCAAAGTGACCGGACTACATGAAAAAATCAGATAGTAGATACAGAATCCAAGGTGGCGAAGAGGTTCTCATTTCGAGTGTAGTATGGAGAGCCGCTTGCTCGTTCAAATTGAGCGTATGCTCAACAGTAACCACTTTAACCCTCAGATCTTTAACCTCCTTCTTGATAATAGCAATTTACTCCTTATTCACTTCAGCGCCGGTTTCAAGTGTGTCGATATGCTTAGTATTGTTGGCGAGTTCCGACTTTATTTCCAAGAGAGTAGAGTTTAATTTTTCTTTAAATTCACGTTCACGAGTTTCATATTCACTGAACTTTGTCAACATCTTACGGGACTGCGCAAGCGCCTCGCTTTGACCGTCAGCTATAACTTTACGTAAAAGTTCAGTTAGACCAGGGGGTAGAGTGCAAGCATTTTCCAAAGCAGAGACGATGACTTGAGTAGAAGGTGCAAAATCTGTATTACCAACAGAGGTGGGACTAGAAGGCACCGATGTACACGACTTGCAGACAAAATTATCCTGGCCTTTTTTAAGTCTTTCAAAAGATTTTTTTGTGATTTAAAAATTGGCACAGGTCAAGTGAATCAAATTTCCACACTTCACGCACGCAAGAACTTCAGGTCCACCTCTAGAGACAACTGAATTACACTCCACGCACACACCCATAGTTTGTTGGAGGGTCGACCGCTGACGTAAATGTTACGTATGATCAAAAGTACAATAAACAGCAACAATTAAGCGAATTACAACAAATTTGCAAAGCTCTATGAAACAAGCTACAAACAAATCAACTATATGCAAATTTTAATAAAATTAAACACCTTATAACTTTTTCAAACATGAAAGATTAAGGAGGAGCAAATAGACACGACCGTACACGACGGCAGACGTCAACTGACAAGGTAATAAACTTTGAGTGGGAATTAATAAAATAACGAATATTCTTTTCCAATTAATTTTGGAAGTTTATTTTGATAAATTTTTGTCTTTCAAAAACATGTTTTAATTTTTAGTGCTATATCTCTCGATATTTTAAATAACTATTTGATGTAGCAACATAAGTAAGTTTAAATCTAATTTGAACATTTGGTGCCGTTGAGCACAAATTTGGTTTAAAACCATCACAAAATAATCTCTCATTATCTTAAATAAATATTTAACAGAGAAACGTAAGCTTAAATCTAATTTGAACATTTAGTGTCGTTATCTGCACAACTGAAGTGGTTGAACACCATCATGAAACAATGTCTCAATATTTTATATAAATATTTGATGTAGCAACATAAGTAAGCTTAAATCTAATTTAAATATTTGGTGCCGTTAAGCACATCTCTGGTTTAAAACCATCATAAAATAGTCTCTTATTATTTTAAATAATAATTAAACAATCTGTGTTTCAACACAACTTATATATGGTTCAAAACTATCGTAAAACAATCTTAAAACTTGTTTCGAGTCCGTTGAAATACTTTATCCCAGAATTTTGTTTTTTGAGAAATATAAGAACTTCCTCGTTTTGTTAAAGGGTTGATAAGTTGATAAATTGATAACCACTGACACTAGTGAGGTGATGGTAAGAATGAATAGTAGGCCGATGTACTTTACTAACTATCCTTTAATAAAAGTAGCAATGGTTGAGTATACTTGAGATACTGATATTTTTTACAATAGAGTAGAGTCGAATGACTGATAGCTACGCCTTGGTATCTCTATTGCAACTGGAGTTGCAAGTTCAAAACGGAAGGTACTAAGGGTAAGTGACGTCACAAAAGTGTAAGGGATACAATAATTGAGGTGGGGGAAGCGAGAAAGATGCAACTTGAACCAAATTTTGAATCTGCTGGGAAAAACCCAAGATTCTAAACGTCACTGACGATTGTTAGAGAGTTAGAGTGTTAGAGATGGCGAGGACTAAGAAAGTACAAATTCGGACAGATAAATATGCCGTTTACAGCCCTAAATAGCTGAGAGACTACTTTCCAAGGCTTTAGTGATAAATTTAAGAGTAGATTCTTCATAAATAGCATTTAGCAAATTTTCGAAGGAAAGGCATAAATCTTAGCATAATAAAGACAGATGAAATTCCGAGATTTCTAAATAACTAAAATATAAATCGGTTTGCCAGGTCACAACATGCTGGCCCCTTTGAACAGTCAGGTTCAAAAATAAATCAATTACGGTAGTAATAAACAATAAAAATTCGGAAAGAATCATAAATCGGGATAATCTAGCCATAGAATACAATAAAATTCAATCAAATAATTCCATAGTTTGTTAGAAAGGATATAAGGACCACCTATAAAAATAACAATATTAAAAAAAATTAAATGCATAATTATGATTAATTCGAGAGACGAAATTATCAAACGGCATCGATCGGCAGTAAAGATAGATTTTTGATACTGCGCTTATAAATATCTTGCGCAGTTCGAACTGTTACTACGGGCACAATTTTATCGGGACCTGGATTAGTAGCGAATATACGACCAACATCTCCATCGCATAGGAGGTAAATTATCATCGCGAATAGTTACGAGACTGCCGATCTGAATGTCAATGGTGGATCTTTTATGCCATTTTTTTCGTACAGTCAACTCGTGGAGATACTCTCTTTTCCACCGAACCCAAAAGTGCTGTTTAATTTGTTGGACCTGTTACCAAGACGATAGTCTATGGGATAGCAAGTCCGTCAAATCATGCTCAGTCATGCTTGTTATTTATTCACCTATAAGGAAGTGACCAGGAGTAAGAGCGATAAGATCGTTAGGATCGGAAGGTACAGGTGTTCGAGGTCTAGAGTTCAGAATGCCCTCTACTTCGGTTGCGAATGTCGTGAATTCTTTATAGGTTAAAACTCTTCCATCGATAGCACGAGCAAAATGATGTTTAAACGATTTCAGCGCAGCTTCCCAGAGTCCGCCAAAATGAGGCGAACGCGGAGGAATAAAATGCCAAACAACTCGATCGTGATTAGCAAGATGCTGGGCGATTTCGTCGATATTTTCTTGATTTCTCAGAAATTGATAAAGCTCATCGATTTCGCGCTTTGCACCCTTAAAGTTAGTAGCGTTATCTGAATATAGAGCAGAGCTTTCTCCGCGTCTAGCGAAAATCTCTTCAAGCAAGCTAAAATAATTGTCGCGAACAGTATAAAGCATCGCTTGCGTTCCTGCGTGAAAGAGTTGAAAATGTTGATCTTGGACGATAAGATTCGTTAAATGATGATATTTTGGTAGCAGGATTGGATCGTTTTGCAAATACGGGAGTTCTGATCATTCAAGTCGGCCTCCAACTCTGAGCACTCCCTCCGAATCTAGGATTGGTTGAATAGGAGTTAATTTTCCTTGAATTATCTTTGTCGATTTTAAAATCGTAATTTCTTCGGAGGAAGTCTCACGCTGTATGAGCTTAACCACCGCGATTGTCACTTTCTTAAGTTCACTCGTAGAAAGGATACCCTTCATTTCGAGCTTGTGAAGTTTGATATCAATAAATCGTTGACAATAGGCAATCACACGTATGAGCTTTAAAAAAGTTCCCATTCTTGCAAAAAGCTTTTCAGTAAATTCGGTTTTTGATATGGTTTTACTGATCACATTCTTGCTAGCACATGTTAGATTAACAAAAACTTCTTTCTGGCCGGGAATTTCTTCAAACTCTAAGATAGATTCAGGCCAATTTTCTTCGGGATCATTGATCCAGGCTGGACCGTTAAACCAGAAGGAATTGTCCAGAATTTCGTTAGTTGTTAAGCCTCGCGAAATGAGATCTGCGAGATTATGCTCGGAGCGTATGTGTCTCCACTCGTGATTGGCGGTGATTTCCTGAATTTTAACGAATCGATTACCTTCGAATGTTTTTAAAGCGTGTGAAGGACTTTTGATCCAATGTAAAATGATCGTCGAATCAGAATGAAAATTGATTATTTTGAAAGATAATTTACGTAGTGCATGAGATCTGTTTTGAATAAATTAGCTACTAGTAGAGCAGCACAAAGTTCAAGACGCGGCAGTGATAATTTTTTTAAAGGTGATACTCGCGATTTAGAACACGCTAATTGGTTAGAATGCTCTCCCTTTTCAGTTGTTGATCGGATGTAAATGTTGGCTCCGTAAGCCTTCTCGCTAGCATCACAGAACCGAAGTAATTGTGGTGATATGTAATTGATAGCGACTATTTTCCGATCAATATTGATTTCTTGTAAAGAAGGTAAAAGATTTTGATATTCGAGCCAAGCTACGTGTATTTCCTCAGGACCAGGATTGTCCCAATCCAGCTTTGAATCCCATTAGAATGTTTGCTCGCAAGATAACAGAACCCAGTAGTCCGAGAGGGTCGAACAGCTGAGCGATCTGTGAGAGTATTGTTCGCTTTGTCACAGGAGCTACGACCTTTGGTGGATCAACAGTATATTTGAATATGTCTAATTGGGGGTTCCAATAAACACCGAGAGTTTTAATTGTCTCTCCCAGATTTAAACACAAGTAAGTGTTTTTGGTATCATCTGATAAAGTGCTGATAAGTCCAGGGTCATTGGAAGCCCATTGTCTAAGATGCATGCCACCCTTGCGAGTAACATCTTTTAATTCCTTAATCAGAGATTTAGCTTTGTCAAAGGTAGTTGCTCCCGTTAACAAATCATCCATATAAAAATCTTCTTTCAGTGCTACAGAGGCTTTAGGAAATAGTTCACCTTCATCGTTAGCCAATTGGACTCATGACCGGGTGGCTAAGAATCAAGCGGAAGAGGTACCGTATGTGACGGTATTCAAAGTGAAGATTTTTATAGGTTGAGACGGATTCTCACGCCACAAGATTTTTTGAAATTTGCGATCATCAAGGTAAACATAGATTTGTCGATACATTTTCTTAATGTAGGCGGTCACTGCATATGTATGTGATTGGAATCGAATAAGCAATGAGAAAAGATCTTCCTGAATACTTGAATGACCATGAGAGTATAGTTTATCGAGATTCCTGTGGAAGTTTCCGATTTTACGTTAAAAACTGTCCAATGATTTGTTGTTAAACTTTACTCTTTTGTCACACCGTGATGAGAGAAAAAATAGCCATCATTTCTAGAAGCATCAGGATCTTCGGTCATGTGATCTAAAACCTTATACTCCTTCATGAAAGCCTGATATCGATCTTTGTATTCGGGCTTTTTTGCAAAGGATCGTTCTAAAGAGTGAAATCGATTAAGTGCCCGTTTATATAATTCACCGAGTTAGTTTACGTTATCCTTGACTGGTCGTTTAACGACATATCTGCCTGTTTCTGGATCACGCGTTGTATTTTTCGCATAATGTTCTTTGCATTCGTTTTCGGTTTTTGATAAGATTTTTTCATGAGGAGCATTTCCGATTTCCCAGAATTTTGTTATTTGGTTATGAAGCAGATTCAAAGATAAATTGCATACAGCATTAAAAGCCTTTGCACCTGGTATTTTCCCCCTACAACCCATCCAAATTTAGTTTTCTGCAAAACCACGTTACCCTTAGCTAAATATTTTTGTCTATGGCCCAAACGTTGGAAGAAGATTTCAGAGCCGATAAGGAGATCGATGACTCCTGGTTCGTGGAAATTCGGATCAACCAGACGGTAGCCAGATGGAATTTTTAAAGCCACTCGATTAAGTGGTTCAGTTGGTAATTGCTCGTTAATGTCTTGGGTAATCAAGAATGACAAATCAGCTGAATAAGTATTAAATCGCGATTGAACCGAACTCGTTTTGATTACTTTCGAAATCTGTTTTTAAAATTGCTGCATCTGAAATTCTCCCTTTCAGTTCGAAAAGGTTAATTTCATCGATAGTTTTTGTGAGAAATTTTTCTAACCGCGCTAATTTTTGTTTTTCAGGCTCCTCGGAGCCTTCTTAGAAGGCCTAGCCGAGCGTCGTTCGACATTTTTTCACGGAACCGATGTAGAGGACGTAAAAAATGGGAAGGTTAGGAATGATAATTCATGATAAGTGATAACGTTCAAAATGTAAGCAGATATAAGTGACTCAAAAAACAAACATGCGAGACCCACCCTTTTGAAGCTTTGGTAGAATATCACACAGACATTAAATAATAATCCGAGGCGAACTCAAAGGTAGCACAATAATTCACGAATTCACGCATAATGAAGCTAGAGAACAATGGTTTGTTCCTTAAAATCCATTAATCACGAACAATTATTGCACTTGGGGTGTTGATCACTGTTGATACGCAGACTCGATGAACCGTAGACTGCATACGATGAAGACTCGAAGACTCCGGTGACTCGTTAGTTAATTAATCCATTGATAATTAATTCTCTGGTACTCGTTCGTCAACTCGTTTACTGATGATTTGATAATTGATAGTTGATAGATGTTATGAGCTGACATGAAGATTTCTCCCTGTTGAAATCTTCGCTCCAATTGTATAGGATATTGAAAAGAGATTTTCCAGGTTGAATCTCCGTTGATATGTGATAAGATGGTGTAGTTTTTAGCATCAAATTCATAAGATATGTGGATACTGTCCACCAATGGGAGCAGGATCCGACTCGAAGGACCAAATGTTTAGAGTCCGTTGAAATACTTTATCCCAGAATTTGGTTTTTTGAGAAATATAAGAACTTCCTTGTTTTGTTAAAGGGTTGATAAGTTGATAAATTTATAACCACTGATACTAGTAAGGTGATGGTAAGAATGAATAGTAGGCTGCTGTACGTTACTAACTATCCTTTAATAAAAGTAGAAATAGTTGAGTGTAATTGAGATACTGATATTTTTTACAATAGAGTAGAGTCGAATGACTGATAGCTACGCGTTGGTGTCTCCATTGCAACTGGAGTTGCAAGTTCAAAACGGAAGGTACTAAGGGTAACTGACGTCACAAAAGTGGAAGGGATACAATAATTAAGGTGGGGGAAGCGAGCAAGATAAAACTTGAATCAAATTTTCAAGCTGCTGGGAAAAACTCAAGATTCTAAACGGTTACTGACGATTGTACGCGTGCAACGCGACGACTATTGTGCGAAACTCATTAAGAGCTTAAGATCGGTGTTACAGATGTCGACGACTAAGAAAGTTCAAATTCGAACAGATAAATATGCCGCTTACAGCCCTAAATAGCTGAGAGACTACTTTCTAAGGCTTTAGTGATAAATTTAAGAATAGGTTCTTCACAAATAGTGTTTAGCAAATTCTCGAAGGAACGGAATAAATCTTAGCATAATAAAGAAAGATAAAATTCCGAGATTTCTAAATAACTAAAATATAAATCGGTTTACGAGGTCGCAACAAAACTTTTAATACAAGAATCAGTCTGTACCTTTAAAATACTCACGCCCACACTAGCTGCCTGAATCAAATTACCAAATTACTTATACATTAGTTTTCTTCGCAGATTATTCCTGTCTATTTTCATTCAAAAATTCTTCGTCCAAATACTCCTCCTCAAAATATTTTGCTACTGGTTCTTCATTTTCTCCTAATTCGACCTGCATATCATCTGATTCGTCGACTGGAACGTTTAGTCCACAAAAAACATCATCTTCTCTAGCCTCTTTTAGCTCTGGAGGGGTATTGTACGATTTCTGCTTTCGAGTTGTGTTCAGATACTGTAATGAAATAGTTATAAAATATTAAATCAATTTATACCTATTACACAACCAATAGATAAGTTTTCTTTTTGTCAAAATTTATATAATAATAATAACCATCGTATTTTCCTTGATATAAGTAATTATTCCTGCTCTTTTAATTAGCAGACAATTCGTCGTTTTGTTATAAACACCAGCATATGTATAATTAATACGCTCACAAGCTGCAAAGGTAGGTGGCAAACTAAGGATTTTTAGTATTATAGACCGCAAGGATTTACCTACACAACAAGGCTTCCCCCATAGATAAGGCGTCATTGACGTTGCTGTTACTTTTAGATGCGTTTTATTCAAGACACCTTCCTGCAGTCTGAACATATTACATTCTGTTAGCACGTCTGAAATCGCGATGCCTTCAATGTCTGAATAATGAGTTGCCATTTTAACCAAGAACTCTTGAGCTTCAATTAACTCATCGTCAGTGAGGTCTTCCCCACGCTTTTCTGGATCAAGCAAATTGGCAGCATAGTGCACTGGTTTGATACAGAATTCATATCTATTCTTTAAGATATGAATTATATCAGAATGATGTTCGCGAAGTAAAGTTGATTTAGAAATCGAATCAAAAAAATGATTTTCTATTTCTACGAATGCTGAGCACGCTGAACTCATCTGAGATTCGTCACTTTCTACTTTATGAAGCCAGTGAACAAATGGTTTCAGCAAATTGTTTCTTCAAGGTGGTTGCAGAAGTTACAATTTAGCAGAATCTGTTTTGTTTCTGCGCTCAAAATCTTTTCCGCTCTAGGATCTACGCATAGTTCTCGAAGGGGAACTCTGTTGCACTTTTACGCAAATAAAATTAATATAATTTATATATAATCGTAATAAAAGAATATGAAACTACCTGTAGCTTTCTGTGTATTATTTGTCGATTGTTGCTTTTCTAAAAAAATTTCTCTCAAGATTTGACTTTTCTTTTTCTTTGAAAAAAAGATGCAAACCGTGCAACAAACATTCGTATGCAGTAATATGTGGATATTCCTGTTGAACTAATTTCCACATCAGTCTCATGTTCGCAGCATTGTCAGTTACAATGCCGAATATTTTAAGCAGCCCAACTTTAATTATGATGTCGAATAATTTATCAGCTATGTTCCGTTCAGTGTGGCAATCTGCTCCCATGGGAATTGTTCCTATAAAAATTGGTTCTTGTGTGGTCATTACTACATTTACAATAGCTTCCCGATGAATGTTTGACCAACCATCCATTTGTAAACCCAAACAGGATGCATCTAAAATTCTTTTGTCAACATTTTCTTTTACTTTAAGATATTCTGCATCTAGTAAGCGGGTAGAAAGAACATATCGTGAAGGCAATTTAAATGTCGACCTAAGCTTGGCAAAAAATCTTATACAATGCTCATTTTTCACAAGTGAAAGAGGACTACTAGAACAAAAGATAGCTCTTGCTAAAAGAGTCTGCAATTCCAACTGAAAAAAACACAAAGAATTTTTCTACTTATAATGTAATTCAATAATGAAAAATTAAAAGTTTATCTTCTAAATTAGGTTCATGAATGGAAAATTATGAGGATGACTTGATAAATATTTCACAAATAAATATTCATAAATATACTTACTTGTATTGCTTCTGAAACTTTCCAGCAAATGTATTTATCGATTGTATCGTTAACTTCACGTTTCATTGCATTCTCAGAACTAGATTTAGGATTTTCACACTGGAGAATCCTTGGATCTGGAATTCTCTTACGAGTTTCGAGTTGATTTTCAACATTATTATCATTTGTAGCTTCAGTACCTTCAATACCTTCACGATCTTCAGAATCTAGAGTTTCAAGAGCACAAGCTTCTGTAGTTACTTTCCGTTTAATTTCTACTGGGAATTTTTTGCACCCATCTTTTATGTGAAGAATCATTCTCGTTGTGTTCTTTCTATTAACCCATTTGGAATAATTGCACTTAACTTTCACTATACGTCCTGCTTGGGACGAACCATTTTTTGTTTTTATGCCCAAGATTTCGAAGCTTGCCGATCGGCGACCGTTTACATCACGACGCCACGAAATGACCTAACCTCAATCTGACATGAGTACACATACACATACGTGTTCGTGAACCTTTCGAATGTTTCAGAAATTTTAGCCCAATGAAACGCTTCATTGTTTCATGAAAGTTTCAATGTTTCCATGAAACGTTTCATTGACTCACAACCCTACTTACTCGAGCTGAGATTTGAGGCGCGACTTGAAGGCCATCTGGAGGTGTGACTATGAATCGAGACTCGATCTTGAGACCTATCTCGAGACGATCTTGACGACTATGAATACGGCTCTATAATCCGCTCGTTGAAATAATACAGGTCCTTAGTATGGTACAAGCGAGTAGGGAAACTCAATTTTGTAGGGCGTCAAGAGAATGATAAATATATACTTAAGATTCATGGAAAAATTTCATACGGTTTTTTACTAATGAGTTCTAAGAGCAGATTGAAAAAGATTATAAAACGTTTCAAATTATTTCCTTAAATTTAAAAAAAAGAGTTTACAAGTTTTTAAAACAAAGTTTTGCTATAACATATAATTTTAGAACAAATTTGAGTAAATTTAAGAGATATTTAGAAGTTTCAAACGCTTAAAAAACAATGAAAACTTCTAAGATATTTTAGGACTTTTTTAAAAATTTAGGAGAATGAACCAAATTCATTAGGTTCCTAAAACAATTTTTTTTCCCAATTTTTTAATTTCAAAAATGAACATTAGGAGAAAATTGAAAAATATTTTAAAACATTTCCAAATATTTCCTTAAATTTCGAAAAAGAGTAGAGGATTTTAAAGCAAAATGTTTTAATTTGGTAACAATGAAAAAAAAGAAAAATTAAACCATCAAATTCCATAAATATTGCGAAGATTTAAGGAGAAAAAAGAGGATGTTTAAAATGTCGAAGATTTAAAAAAATTCAGATTTATTTTAAAGGTTTTAAACAAAAATAAACCTAGAGGAAACAACGCGATCGCCTGGAAGCTAATATTTTTCTGAAAAATTAAAAATTGTGGACAAAAAGTGTGAAAAACTGAATAATCATATGGTATAGTGGCACGTGCCCTTAATTAACATAACTCTAAAAGGTCTAAAGTGAATAAATAAATTTTATTCAATTTCGTATGATTACATTTTAAATAATTTTTTTTAAATTTTAATAAAAAAGTTCCATTTAGTTAAATGTATTTTTAAGAATTTAAGAGGTATTGTATAGAATAAAAATATTTTATAAATAAGAAGTATTTCCGAACATTAATAAAATTTGTTTTAATCCTGCAAAACTTCGAAAAGTCATAAATATATTTTAAAAAGGCTCGAATTTTTCCTAATATTTTGTAAATCATGTAAAATAAATTTTTTTAAATCTTCTATATTTTTTGTTGACACATCTCAAATATTCAAAAATCTTTTCTAATTTTCCTCAAATTCCTAGGAAATTTCGGAAGATTTTGAAGTAATTTTTTTACATTTTGAATAATTTTTCAAAATTTCAAGAAAAATTCGATTCATTTAAAATTTTTTTGAGGAATTTAAGATGCTTTTCATAGATTAAAAATATTTTAAATTTTGGAATCATTTTCAAAAATTTATCGAATATTTATTATTTCTTCTAAATGTCAGAGGAGTCTGCACATGCACTCCTTCATGCATTCCAGGAACGCAAAACATTGAAAACGCAACCGAATTTGAAATACCTCTGGCTCACTTTAGACAAGACAAAGCAACATTTGGCGAAAATAGCCGAACTAAAGTCTACTCTTGCAGAACGTCAGAAGGAAGGGGAAACAGACCTAAAGTTAGTGTTTCATCAAGGCACCCTGGTGTTGAGGAAGGTGGGGATTCAGTCGAAAGCAACAGGAGGCTCCATACAGACAGTGGAAAGAGAGTAACGTATATTCATGCGAACGGTAAATTAGTTAACTCTACTGTTGGTTGTATTGGTGATCCGCTAAATCATGTATCTATCTCGGTATACTATCAGAATGTCAGGGGCGTCAGAACTAAGCTCCATGCCTTACGCAGATCAGT